>CM076574.1:459575510-459745821 GCA_034641835.2 Pinus albicaulis | reverse complement strand
TTCTCTTAAAGGAGTTAATCACGAGATCATGTCCAAACCTTTGAGACAATCAATTTTTTTTCATTGGGAAAGATAGAAGATTTTGCGCGCATTACAAATGGTAAACCTCGGATTAACCATTGTCGAGGAGCCTGGGGTCACTTGTTGGTAAACCTTGGATTGACCATGTCGAGGAGCCTTCAAGGGGATTGAGCTTTCTTACTCTGCCCTTGTGCATGGAATCGGATCATAGACTGTTCCCCTAGTTGTATTTGTTAATGTTGGTAACCTTAGTGTCCATAAACTTAAGATTATTTCCTAAGGTGATGGTGAAGGAAAGATCTCACTGTACCTACAGCAGACGTCGACTAGACTCACTTGGACTCTCTGGGGGGTTCTCTTCACTCGAGATGGTTTTGTGAAGAAACTTGTGCCAGTCTATTTCATTAAGCAGGTTTTCAGGGTAACTGTTCCAACTGCCCTTTCTGTATTAAATTCCTACTAAGTTGGATTTCATCACCAACTAGTGTTTTTAGTACGGGAAGTTACTATTTGTGTGTGGTTTGACTCCTAGATTTGATAGTGCGTGTTAATTTGTTTGTTTTTACTTTTAGGGACCATAGGTGTGAATTGTGAATTTTAATTGTTAGGTGTGAATTGTGAATTTTTAATTTTAGTTTTAAATTGTTAATAAAATTCACTGAAGTTGAATATAATGGAAACTGTTCTGAAATTTACCAACCAAGGAACCCATCTTAACGAGAATCCTAGTACTTTTCCTTGCTTTGGAAATGTTGGTCCTCCTTATATGGCCACTTTGTCATTAGCTGGATTTACAATAGGTTTACTGGTATGGTTATTCTCAACTTCGTTGGCCCCGAATACTCCAATTGTTCCACCTCAACTGGTTGCTTCACCTCAATAGAGTTCACCATCTCAACATCACCAACCTTCTATTGACCCTTTACCCTCTTCGCCTAGTATTTATTCCTCCATTTCTTCTTCTTCGCTTAGTAAAAGCCTTGATGCTAGTAACTAGGTGGCTAAGAAGAAGAAGAAAGGGAAGAATAAGAAGAATAAGAAGCAAGATAAGAAATAATTCAACCAACCAACCATGGCTGTAAATGTTAGTTGTGTTGAGGAAACCTCCAACATGCATCGTAAACCCAAATACCCTTGTAGTCTTTGTAAGGGTGACCACTTCCTTATCAATTGTCCTGGTATTCCAAAGGTCTTGGAAGTATGGTCAGAAAAATCTCATCCACTTTCCGTTGATCCATCAACCAGTGATAGTCAGGTTCCTGTGAAAAAGGGTAAAGTTAGGTTTCCTTGTAAGTTATGCAAAGGGAGTCATCAAACTCACATTTTCCCTCACATGGATGAAGCCTAAAAATTATTGGAAAACCTTACTGTTCCATAGCAATAATTTCCAACTGGTTACTGTAAAATTTCTGCCAACCTACCTTCAACTGACGAAGTGATTGATCTAATTTCAAGTACAGTCGATCCCACTCTTCCATTGGAGAGTGAAACTCATATCACTCAGGTTGATGATCCAATAGTTGATCAAGTGGTCGATTCAATTTCACATTCGGTCGATCCCATTCTCCCTGTAGAGAGTGAACTTCATACTACTCAGGTTCTTCTTGTTACATCGGATTCTTCTATGCGAGGGGGCATTTCACCTGTTTCTACAGAACCCCCTCCAAGTACTGAGGTATTTTCCGTTGATTGGAATAGACTGACAGAACCTCGTCTTCCTTCCGCCATCCCTTTCCAAATCATTGTGAAGTTTGGTGGTAGGGACATACACCGCACATAGGTAGATGAAGGTGCTTCTATTAGTATTTTATCCTCAACTGCTTGGAAAGCTTTGGGTTCCCCTCAGCTTGTGCCTATTACACATAATCTAAAAGCTTTTAACAGAACCATTAGTGAACCTTTAGGGATCCTTCCTAAGTTTTATATTACTTTGGAAGGTAAAACTGTCTGTATTGATCTTATGGTATTTCGAGGCCCTTTGGATATCAATTTACTCCTTGAGTGATACTATGTTTATGCAATGAAAGCTGTCATATTAACACTCTTTTGCTTGATGTCTTTCCCTCACAATGGAAATATTGTGACTGTAGACCAGCTTTCATTCCCAGTCTTGATTCGACTACCAAAAATCCAACATCCCTAAATGTTCCTCATATGCAAGTGGTATCTACCCCGCCACGGGTTAATTATGTGGCAACTGGTCCCATGTTTTCAGTTACCGATGTAAGTGAGCCTCTCACTGTTTGCTCGTATTCCTTTGACTTAGATCTGGTAATTGACATGGAAAACTCTATTGGATTATTTGAACTCAATGTTCTTATCCCTTTTGAGTCCCTTGACATGTGTTCCTTCCAGAGAACTTTTCTTCCTTCTAATGAAGACCTCATGGAAGCCATGATCAAGGTGTGTCCATTGACATGTGTTTCTTCCAGTTGGAAGCCATAATCAGTGACTGCCGAGGATAGTTCCTTTTACTGTGTCAACCTTGTTAAAAAATGAATCAATGAGTGTGAGGATAGTTCCTTTTATTGTGTCAACCTCATTAAAAAATGAATCAGTTAGTCAAGAGCATAGTTCCTTTTCTTGTGTCAAGCTCATTTAAAAAATGAAACAAGCTTCCATGAGGACAGTTCTTTTCCTGTGTCAACCTCATTAAAAAATGAATAAGTAGGTAGATTGTAGAGAGTAGATTAATAGATTAGAAATAAGTAGTTTCTGAGGATGGTTCCTGTTACTGAGTCAACCTCATAAAAAAATGAATCAGGTATGAGGAAAGTTCCTTTTATTGTGTCAACCTCGTCAAAAATGAATCAATGTATCAAGAGGAAAGTTCCTTTTACTGTGTCAACCTCATTAAAAAATGAAACACGTTACCATGAGCATAGTTCTTTTCCTGTGTCAAGCTCGTTAAAAAATGAAAAAAATCCTCCCCTAATTGAGTCAAGTCTTCGACTAGAACTCGTAAATGTTAAGTCATATATTTATGTTAGTTATTCCAGTTTTTTGCATAATTTTCTTACAGTTTTAGGTCGGGTCTTTCATATGATCTCGTAAATGAACCTTCATTCCATCTAGATATTAATTACCAGTAGTGTACTTAGTTGAATGAAATGAAGCTAGGGGGGCATGCGCTGTAGCAGTTACGCTTAGGGGGCATCAAGCACAGTTTTCTCTCTGTTTCAAGCTTGTGTAAAAATGAAACCACTCTGAAGCATAGTTTTTCTCTGTTTCAAGCTTTTGTAAAAATGAAACCTATCTTGAGTCAATTTCGGTTATTTTAAAGACTCATTAAACTCATGAAAATCCAGAGATTATTTTGATATCTTTCATTCTCGTAAAACACATGAAAATGCCGAGTTCTTTCCGTCTTTTCCTGCTCGTTAATTAACTTGAAATTCGGCCACAGGAGTATATTTTTATCCCTTTTTCAAACTTGTTAAAACTTACGAAAAATTGAAACCCTGGAATCCTCTTTTAAGCCCTTTTCAAACTCTCTAAACATGAAAATATTGCCAAGCACTTGATTATTCGAACTCGTTAAAGTAAATGAATGATCGTCCTTTCAGCATAAGTTTATCCCTTTTACGGACTGAAATGGACTATTTATGAAAAAGGTATACGTTGACTAATTACAGTCAATAGAGTTCTCTCCTGCATTATTTTATCCTTTTTTCGGGCTCGAGAAACTAAATTTACGAAAAATTAAACCCACGGAGTTTTCTTAAGTTTTTCTTCTAACTCCCTAAAATTGAAAAACACCGAATTTCTCCTATACTGGACTCGTTAAAATTTAAACAATAAAGGAACTGTTCAATTTTTAAGCAGGAATGAACCACTCCTTCTTAGGGTTTGAGTCTTAAACTAAGTTGGACTCATCCGAAGGATGAGATTATAAAAAGGCAAATGTTATCCTCCTCAAGCTTGTCAAAAATAAAGAGGTACTTGCCAGAAATGGTGGGGGAAAAGAGAGAAAAACGAACCTATTTGTTATATTTTGATTATTCGGAAAACCATTAACCACTCTTGAACACGACACTTTTGTTCACCTGGGTTGGGAAAATACTTTACCTAACATTTAATCAAACCATATTGAAAGTCCTCCGCTGGTTTCTGGGTATTAGATTTGGGTCAATTGTCACCAAACCATCTACAGTGTCGTTATGTGTTCAAAAGGACAATTCAAACAAACCATTCATTTGTGAAATATTTGTCTTCCATTTTGACCATCCCTAAGTCAGTCCTTGCCAATATATTTCTTCAAAACTTGATCTGTGATTTCGTATTGTGGGCTTTCCTACTACGGATCACTTTCTATCGACGACATCTCTTTATCTAGGAAGTTGATCCAGAAATCGTCAGTACCTTGAAATCTACATGCCTCAATGGCAGGTTTCTCGCCTTCGACGATAGGTTGCATCATTGACCTTCGATCGAATGATTCTGTGACATGTTTGACTTCAGCTCATTCATTCACATTTCATGGATTGTACTGAGTACTTTGAGAGCCATTGACATTACTGGTGGTTACTCGCACACTTGTTAACAGTTTACATTATTGACTGGTAATCAAGTGATTTCTACCATGTTCGAATTCGACACATTCATTCACATGGATAGAATCGTACTGGTTCGAGAAGCAGAAATCAAGACCCTGGATCTAGTTTCCACCATCCAGGCTGCGAGGAATTTTGTTATTCATTTATACAGTCGACTATTCATAAAAAAATGGTTTCATCCATACTGTGTCTACACATGTCTATACTGTTGATGTATTGAAAATCATTCCTGTATCAGAATAGTTTAAATCAGTTTTCTAGTTAGTTTTGATCTGAGTATGGGAATGCCTACCTCAACGATGATATGATTACATATATATATCTTTCACTAAATGTTTTTACAGGTTCCAACTGGGGTGTCCATAGGATGATCCTTGAAATGATAAAGTACTTCACTCTTCATATATGACAGACTTCATCTTTATCCATTCTAGACTTTGCACTTTAGGGGGCAATCTGTTGCACTAAAAACTGTCACCTTGAAATTTCGCTGACTGTATGAGCTCATTGACACTCATACTTACCTCCTCTGCAATTATTACAACCTTTACTCCTCATTTCAAGCCTTAAAACTGGAGGAAAAACCCTAAAAACTCAAAAACCCAAGGGTACACAGGTAACATGAAGCCTGCCTGCGTTCCTAGCTTGGGTACGCAGGTAATACACTGCTTACCTACATTCTAGAATGCAATTTTCCCTTGTAATTCCTGCGTACCCTTCTAAAAGTCAAAAAAGTGAGAAACAAAAGTTAAAAAGTTGATTTGAGGTCAATTTTAGAAGCTTCTAGATGAGAATTTTTGGGGATGAGTATGCTTTAATAAGGTTCATGTATCCCACACCTTAAGGAATTAATCCATTGATGTGAGGAGCCTATCCCTTTGAAGGAGGATTCTATCCCTTCATAGGTGGAACCATAACCTCCTCATCTGCTCTATAAAAAGAGGCATTAGGTAGCCTCAAAGGGAGTTCAAGCTTTAGTGTGTGATTGAGGTGAAGTGCTGTTGAGATTTAGACTTCTTTCTACTGAGCTTTTGAGAGGAAATATCACATACCTCTATGTGCTCCTGGAGGAAGAGTGCAAGACTTATCAAAGTAGAGGAAACTCCTGCTTCGGACCCCGGGAAGGCTTGTTCAACATCAAGGCTAAGGTTGTATGGTTCTTCTGTTATTTTAAGATTAATACAATCAAGTTTTGTTTTTCTCAATAAATTTTCATTCGATTGTTTCTTTCAATAAGATATTGTTTGATCATTTATTTCATAGATTCCTTGATCACTATGATAGGTATGTTTTATAATTATTTTTTATACAGGTGCTATTTAATATTTTCTTGTTTGTGATTGCAGGTCGACAAAAGACGACACTTTGTTGCGACAAAAGATGACACTTTGTTGCAACGAAAGACGACACTTTCTTGCAACGAAAGAACTCTTGTTGTGACGAAAGGATTATTGTTGCGATGAAAGAACTCTTATTATGACAGAAGGATTATTTTTGCGACGGAAGAACTACGGTTACAAATAAGCATTTGGATCTAAGGTAGGATCGACACCTTCATATCATTTACTTGTAAAACGAATATATTTAGAGAAAGACAAAATTAGTTGTTCGTTTGTTGCTAGATTGTCTTCTGACACTAACGAGATCGATCTTGTCCATAAGATCGATTTATCTAGCCAACACTTAGCAGTATTAGGGGTTGGAAGGTTGGACCTTGTTAGATTCTTTGTTGTAAAATATCATTGGATTGGAGTACTGTAACTGTTTTGAGTTGGGAAAAAATAATTAGAGATTGTTCACAGTATTCTTGAGCTATGTTAATGGTGATGTTATTTCCTCTGTGTTAATGTTTTTCCTCTGTCTTTTCATGATGTGCATCAATTTATCCGATTTCAAAACAAAAAATTTAGATTAAGATTTGCTGAGAGAGGACCTTAATTCTATCTTTGTTTTTTATCTTAATGTTTTCTTCTGAAGTATAGTTAAACAATTATTAACTTCTCTTTATCTATTATTGAACTCACTACTTTCTTTCATTTCATATTCACACTGCCAGTAAGATCCAATCTACAGAGTTAGCTTTCCCTGTGAATTCCCTTGAAAATTTGATGCACAATTCATCCTTTTATGACTCCATAGCCCAATGGATTAAGTCTCACAACTCTACCTATTTTACCACACAATCAATCAAAACAAAAAAATCTCATAATTTATATAACTAGTGTTTAGTCAATTTAGTGTTCTAAATTTCTTGCATTAACTATCAACCAGGGTTTGTATACTGATGAAGTGTAGGTGTACTATATGTAATTAGCTGAACTTTTTCTTACTTCATTGTTGTATTTTATGTTCCTTGATGTCTAAAAATGTTAATGTAAAACTATGGAAAGAATTAAATGAATCTAAAAAAAAATTAAGAAGAAAGAAAAGGAAGTGTTCCTAAATTAATCTAATTTTCATAAAAAGAAAACAAAAAATGTTGACTAGTTAAAAGCATAATTTGGAAAACAAAGCATCTAATTGATCTTGGTATTAGTCCTATTCCATGGATTTAAGTCTAAGAATGAAATTGGAGTGATTGAAAGTAAAGACAGAAAATGAAATCAACTAATTGTACTTCTAGTTACTCCAGCATTCAATTTTGAAGGTTGGCCTCCTTAAAATGGTGTCAAGCAATCAATTACACTAGATGATCTAGAAAATCAAATAAATCATGTAGAAGGTAACTCATTAATTTCATTCATTAAACATTCAATCATCCAATTTATGAAGTATGATTGAATCAATCTCCTTTGAATGATCTTTAGGAATATCAGTGATACAACTAAGTGAGGATATGAAAGAAAAATGTGAAAGCATAAAAAACTAATGTATATTTGACTTTCTTCAATCATTCAATATGAACTATTACCTTCTTGAATTTTTGTATAAGAATTCAATTACACCTTAGTTTCTAAATTCCTAGAAAGTAAATAACAAATGCTGAGTAAATTCAATTATTGTATGAATTAGATATTTTAACCATTCAATTTAGGATCATTATCATCTTGAAATGCTTTTTGAAACATCCATGAACACAATTAATTGAAAATCCTATTCTAAGAAAATTAATGACAAAACAGTAAGGAAACTAGGCAACTATATGTTCTTAATTCTTCAGTATTGATTCGATTGGAAAACAGAGTTTATCTATCTTCTCAAAATATCTTAGAAGAGAAAGACTGCACAGTTGTGATTTACCACTATGCTATTGCTCAAAAACTAAAATGAAGCATAAACCTAATTAGAAAATAGAATTTCTGAAAAAAAGAGTAATGAAATTAAGCTAAAAACATAAATGAAAAATCTCCTTCAGATGCAGGGGCCCTCTGCAACTGATGTGGTTGAACTGCTAATTGATTAAGGATGTAATCAAGCAGTAATTGGCAGCATAAACTTCATATTATGATAAAGTGAATTCAGAATACAGAGTATTAGCAAAAAGCCTGAGTTTAACACTAAAATTCTGAATTGTGTTCTCGGTTCTATGCAATTGATATTTAAAGCAAAATTACATAATTGTTTATGAGTTAAACTAGCTACAGGTGGCTACTTTGAATTATAATTGCAATATGACTATTGGACTCCTTGATTTTCTACAAAGAGAAAATCAAGAGTCGTACTAATTTCCGATAACGTCCTTTGACTCCATCTTTGTCCATGATTTTAGGCTCGCTTTTCTGTCGACCTAGAACGAGTGAACAGGATAGAATCCATGTAGGAATGATTCTAGAAACACCCATGTGGCCCACTTCTTCAGTTGACACCTGGAACCTGCTAAACCATGAGAGTAGCTATGGAATCCACAGTTAGCTGCAGAATAGGCTGCGTTCTATGGCTAAATTGAAAAAATATATCCAAATAGAAATATCATGAAAATATAATATGACAATCATTTTAATGCATCCTTAAGACAAAACATAGAATTTATCATTGATTGGGGTCTATAATATTATGAGAAAGTGAGGGAAAAAGGTGAGAAAAACTCTCAAAGAGAGGGTAATTCTGAGGTTCAACAACTAGCCTAATATCAACATTTAGAATTATCAAGCTAAATCATAAAAATAGAGAGAGCCCTCTCTAAATCTAGGAAGGCTAGTTCCCGGACTCCAATGCGGTTTGATGTTCATTCGAGTATTTTCCAAGATTGGTATCTGGTTGTAGATGGTGGAAAACAAGCCAAACACAAGAAAGTTTAAATCATCCACCTGGCAACTCCAATTCAAACCAATTCCATTCAAAGACTCTACTGGAGGAAGGACCTGAAACATGACCAGTCAACCTAGAAAGAGAAAGTATTCAAGCCCAAATTGGATTCAAGAAATTGGTTTTTTTATCTGTAACTATGTTCTATCCTACTTTAAGCCTGATCAGGAGTACATTGCTAAGGTTTACATTGATCATTAGAAAATTAATGAGCCTAAAGAAGCTAAGCCCCAAATTTTAGACCATGTACATACTTATACACTTGTGCACATCCCAGATGCACTTGTGGAAAACCTAGTAAAACATGAGCCTTAGGCTTTATCCCTGACTCCTGCTAAATTCCCACATGGTTGTAAGCCTCCTGCTTTACTGCCTATACCTGTAAAATTCCTAGACAGATACAAGCCTCTCATTTTTCCTCCTATCCTCCATGACCTCCCTACAAATTTTGTCAATAATCTACCCAGATTTGATGGAGAAAATGCAAAGATCAGTTTTGAAAAACACATACAAAATATTAAGGATTTCCTTGATATGTTTGAGGTGGGAGAAGATGATGTGCGTATTAGAATTTTTTCCCTATCATTGCAAGGTAAAGTTAAAAATTTGTCTAAAGATCTTCCAGCTGCAAACATTAGCAACTTTCATTAATTCACTCAAGTTTTCCTCGATAGATGAGTAGTCATGGGAATTTTTTTTCTCATCATATAATATTATAACCATTTAAAAGGACAACGAAGGGAGACAATACAACATTTTTCAGCTAGGTTTAATAAGGCTGCCATTCGATGCCTGATAAGATAAAGCCACCCCCAGGATTAGCTCTCTGGCACTACCCAGATGCATTTGACCTAGAGATGTCCTTCCAGTTAAGAGAAAGGGACCCTGCAACCCTTGAAGAGATGAAAAATATGACAGTTGATGTCAAATAAAACTTGATGAACAAAGAGTAAAAGTTAAAGGTTGCGGAGAAGGATAAATTAGAAAAAGAGAAATTCATATCTTCATAGATAAAACTTGATATCTTGACAAATGCAACAAATGAAATGATGCATATTATAAGCAGGAAAGAAGAGCTTGATGTTCAAATACCTCATGTTACATTAGCTCCAAAAAATACAAGGATCAATGTACCCAAGCAATTTGCAGCTCATCCTGAAACAAAAAATGACTTATTCATGTACTCAATTCACAACATAGCAAAAAAAGAAGTTCAAAATCAGAGAGGGGCTGGGAAATTTCCCGAGATGATGTGCATGTTCGATGATCTGGAAAATGGAAGTGATCTTCTCAGAAGTAATCATCAAGATGAAAATTATATGGTTGAGGTTGAGACTGATAGCTTGAAGCATCCAGTACCATTTTCTTGGGAAGAACAAACTCAGTTATCACAATGCAAAGATGACAATCAAACTCTGCATATTGAGGAACATTGTAAAGAGGAAAATACATAAAGTTTTCAAGTAAGTGTCGAATGTGTTCCTCTCTTTTTTGCCTCGGTAATAAGAGAGCATTATAAGTAGGTGGTTAATATGAAGGATGAGAAATTCTCTACTGAGTCATTTGAGGAAAAGAGGGATGATCCTAAACCTTTTTCAGATCCAGAAGTTCTCTCGCCGAGTCATCTTGAAATCATAGAATCTAAAACAGATGATGAATTGATCCAGATTGATTATTTTCCCTTATGCTTTGATGCATTTCAGATTGTGAAAGGGAATCTGGATCACATTCTAGTTGATAATAACAAGAGAAGAAAAATCTCTCACAAATTGGATGAGGAAATCAAGGATGATAAAAAAATTGTTTTAGATCCAGGGGTTCAGCCCTTGAATCCTTTTGAATATCAAGTATCAGATGAAGTCACAAATTCTAAAGCATATGATGAAGTGATCAAGTTTGAATCTCTACCTCTATGCTTTAATGCATTTCCTATTATGAAAGAGAATTGGGATCAAATTCTGGCTGATAATAATAAGGGGAAACATGAGGTCTTAGAAGAACCAACACAACCATCTAAAGCACCACATGGCCCAATAGCAGACGCATTGGATGGTTTCTACTTTTAAAATCAATCTTCCTATGCTCATAATACTCTTAAAGCTTCTATGATATGGATATGATCAGAAAATCGCCCCCATTGTCTGATTCAGTAGAATTATTGACACAACATTCATCAAATAGCATGGAAACATGTTCCAAGTTGATTGAAGACCTAGAGAGCACATATGCAGTACCAAGATATGAAGCTAAGGTTGTTGAGTTAGAATACCCAGAAATAAGTCAATATTACCTTGATCCAGCGGCTGTCTATATGGAGGAGTTGTTCTTCACAAAGCCAACATACATTTCTATCATTTCTATTGTTTTTTAGGTTTACCAAGCTTCCTGTAAAGAAAATCAGGCTGAAAGACTTTATCAGAGGCCATTAACACACTTGTTTTTGGGGTTGGTGAAATTCATTGAAAGAACAAAGTTATTGGAGCACTTCCTTGACTGGTTTTATTGAAATGATTGTATCATTTAAAAAGGCTGTAATTTCAGTATATTAGGGTAGGTAGGTGTGAAAATAAGCTCAGTACTTTGAGCATTCTTCCAGCTTTAGTTTTAGATTTCTTTTTAGTTTTCAGATCAAGTATTATCCAGACTTCAACTTGAAGTTTTCAACCATAGAGATTGTAGGAGATCAGGTTGCAAGATTTGGATCATCCCAATGGATCAGGCCACTAGTCTGCGGTGTTCTTGACACTTCCCTAAATAGAAGTGCCATCCCCAGCTAGAGCCACTATTAGAGTCCTATAATTTACAGTATCACTAGGTGACTGTATACTTTATCCTTGCAAACATTTCATATTGTACATATATGTCAATAAACAAAAGACTTTTCTGAATAAAGATAAAGAGAAACAAAAGAAGAAGAAAATAGGGTATTTAAAAAAGGAAAAATGCAAAGTTCATACTATAGGTAGGTAGCCTAAAAACTGCTTGATTGTTTTCCTATAATCAAACTAAAAAGATAAAATTTACCTCTAAAGTTCTAAAAAGGGATGATTTTTGTCAAGTTTGGGACCTTATGGTATGTTTTTATCCTAAGTCTCCGACCATGTTGCATATCATTTTACCCTGCCCCTTTGTTATTTTTCTTATCCCAAGCTTCATTTTACCCCCTTTACTCTCATACCCCGACTCCACCTCACATCGCCTACCCCGACCCATCCGTGTTAACCATATATGTTCCCCACGTCCACATCCTACGGTTTTCAATGCATTTCGCACGCCCGCCCCCCCGCCTTAGCCTTCAAAATTTAACCATGAAGGGGGGTCCAATATGGGCGGTTTTAAATTCGGGCACTACTCCCATGCGTCAACTCACATTTATTTCGCACCCCCTTTTCACAATATTTCCTATCACCTTAGGACCCCTCTGAAAACTAACTTCGGGTTTTACATGATGGACCATCGCATCCAACCATTATCCCCCTTAAAACCTTCACCTCTCATCACAGCTAACCATTATCCCCGAAGTGCGATATGCGACGACGGTGGGACTCGATCGCAATTATAAATCAAAAAAGTTAAAGGATAGGTGTGGGAGGTAAGTGTTAAAATCACCGAAATGCGATGTGTGATGCCAGGTGGGACCCAATCGCAATTGAAAATCACAAAATTTAAAGGATAGGCATGGGAGGTAAGTGTTAAAATCATCGAAGTGCGATGTGTGATGCCAGGTGGGACCCGATCACATAGCACACATCGCAAGTCTTAGAAGATAAGTGCTAGAGAAAGGTTAAAAATAGTGAAATGTGAAGTGCGATGTTGGTGTAGATGTGATGTATTTTAGAGAAAAGGACTAAATATTTTAAAATTCCTGGTGCATGTTGTTTGGACGTTTTTTTGTAAATAAAGAGCTAACACCAGTAGAGGAGGAAAAATTGAGCCCGAGAAGGTATGGTGGCACTGTTGTGAACGTGCCAGGGGGGTCAAGTTAGGAAAATGGAGCATTGGTGATATAACGGCAGAAAACGAAGAGGTAGCAACATAACCATCGATCCACGAAAAATCCAGCACGTCATCAATTTAATAATTCCACAACGGTTTTCTGAAGAGGAAGAGCTAAGGTGTCAAAGCCTTCCTTGCCTCTTCGACATCAGAAAAAGTTGGATTATTATCCTAACAGACTATTGCCTCAACCTTCTTGGCTAGAATTATCTTGTCACCACCGGCGTGGTTCCACTCGTCAAAGTGTTACTCCATCATCACCTCTTCAGGTAATTAAGAGGGAATTTCTTCCTCTGTAACCAATAATAGATTTTTGTTGGGGCCAAGCCTATCTTATCATCGCCTGCAAGTTTCCACTTGTCCATTTTCTACTTAAATGTAATCATTTTAGTAGACAGATGAACCAACTTAAGTTTTACATAAATACTGCATGCCTTAGTGGTATCAGGGGTTGGAAGGTTGGGCCTTTTTATATTCTGTGTTGTAAAATATAATTTGATTAGAGCATTGTAACTGTTTTGAGTTGGGCATAAATAATAAGATTCTATTCACAAGATTCTTGAGCTATGTTAATGGTGAACGTTATTTCCTCCGTGTTAATGTTTTTCCTCTGTATTTTCATGTTGTGCATCAATTTCTCTAATTTCAAAACAAAAAATGTAGATTAAGATTTTCTAAGAGAGCACCTTAAGTCTGTCTGTGTTTTTTATCTTAATGTTTTCTTCTGAAGTATAGTTATAGAATTCTTAACTTTTCTTTAGCTATTACTGAACTCATTGCTTTCGTTCATCTCATATTCACACTACCAGTAAGATCTAGTCTACATAGCTAGCTTGTCCTCTGAATTCCCTTGAAACGTTGATGCACAATTCGGCCTTTTATGTCTCCATAGCCCAATGGATTAAGTCTCACAGCTCTATCTGTCCAACCACACAATCAATCAAAACAAACAACCCTCATAATTTATATAACTAGCCTAATATCAACTTTTATAATTATCAAGATAAATCATAAATATAGAGAGATCCCTCTCTGAGTCTAGGATGGCTAGCTCTCATACTATAAAGTGGTTTGATGTTGTCCTCTGTGATTTTTTCTTGCCAATCTTATAAATTATGGAGTGATAACAGATAGAATTTTCCATTATTAGGATGGAGCCTTCTTGATGAGCACCTCAAAGCTCAAAGAGAAGCTTCTACCTACAACATATTCAGAACCTCATAGGTTCTATCGGACCGTCAGTGAGAGGATCTCATGGAGAGACCTCAAGGAGGTTGCATTTCGACATATCATGGAGTGCAAAGATTGTCATCACATTGGGGAGGATGGTATTCTCCATTGGGTAGATACCAAGCTGGAGCACGATAGGATTCATCAGCCACAGTTGGATGGATGGGTGAGGATGATGAGCAAGAGGTTGAAAGGCTACTTGCAGATCTATGACACGGGGCAGCAAGAAGCATGGTTGCGCTGGTTGCTTTTGGGTGAATATGGTTACTACCCAACATTTCACATTTTTATGATCCATGCCTTGCATAGTACTAGTGTGATGTAGCAATAGGAGGCATGGCTGCGCTGGTTAATTTTGAGAGAGTTTGGCCATCACATGACATATCCTATGTCAATGGATGTATTATTATTTGGGACATTGCATGGCACTCACATGATGTGGCAGCAAGGATCTTGGTTATGTCGATTTGATGTGACATTCTACATGTCAATCAGTATAATGTTGCTCCATGATTTGCATTATGATGATGTGAGGTGGCAGCAACAATCATTGCTGATTTGGTTACCCTTGGGAGAATATGGGCTGACATTCTCCCATACCTTGCATGATGGTGATGTAGGATGGCAACATGAGGCATTGTTGCGTTGGATTCTATTAGGAGAGTATTTTCATCATACTTGGTATGATGATGAGGTAGTGTGGCAGCAAGAGCCATTGTTGCGATGGCTTCTCTTGAGAGAGTATGGGTACCATACTTGGTATGATGATGAGGTGGGATGGCAACAAGAAGAATTGATGTGGTGGCTACTATTGAGAGAGTATGGTTCGATATTTTACATTTCAACCCATATGTATCTATTTCCTATTTTTTACAGCGTTGAGATGATGCTTGGAGCAAGAAGGGCCAACCGGGTCAAGGATTGGAGCATGGAGAGACACAATCTAATCCATGTAGCATGGGATGGAGAGACAGTTTATGAGTTGGGACTTTCCATTTGGGGAAGGAACCACTTCACTTTATATATCTCATGCAAAGAGGAGGCTCTTGGATAGTAGATGTTTTCCACTTGGGGATTGATTGATGAGGAGAGGCATCTAACTACACAGTTGGAGGCCATTCTAGAAATTCTAGAGAGGCAGCTATGGAGTTGTGCATTCAATATAACACGTTGGAGAAGATGGGGATACCTTGCATATGATGATGCCACTTGGGAGGGATATGAATTTTGGTAGCATCTACTTTTTCAGTTGCTTGACGACAAGAAATTTCATTTTGGCAGGGAGGACCATAATATTCCCAATTTTCCATCAGTTAATTGGAAAATTAGAGTTCTTACTTTTCTTAATTAGCTAAGTAAATAAAATCATGGAGGGACCCATAAACCCCATAGATGAATAAAATCCACTTTTTTTATGTGAATGTGGGTTAATTAGGTAGTGGAGCAGCATTATGGAGTAGTGAAGAAACTTATTAATGAAGAAAGAGTGGAGATCATGGAGCAATAATGAGGGAGATGATGGAGATAGTGGAGGAATAAAAGTAACATCATGTAAAAATAATGATTAAGTGATGGAGGAAGTGGTGCATTAAATTCACCCATGATGGAAGGGGTGGAGAGTAAATGCATAGAATATGGAGATCATGGGGAGACAACGCGGTCTTCATGGAGGCTAGTGGCCACATGTGCAATGTAGTAATGAGGTGGGCCAAGTCTAGAGGAGGCTCAAAAAGCATAAGAGGAAGGTGAGGGCAGCCATATAAGGCATTTTAGATTTTGATATTTTATTGTCATTTAACATTTCTTTGCACACTTCAATTGTTTAGTTAATTCTACAATGTTTTTTAGCACACGGGTGTCTCCGAGTGGAGATCCCACCCTTATCCACAGGGGAATTCAAGTGCCTACTCTGTAAAGATTTCTTTGAATATTCATTCATCATATGGCATTGGTGCCATATTCAGCTTCAGGAATTACACATTCCTACCTTAGGGTTTCAGAGGAGGAAGGTAGTTCTTAGCATTTTAGCTAGGAAACCTGTGGAGGCCTGAGGGATCAAACCTTCACTTTGTGCTTTCATTTCATTCCTCCAGGAGCACCATGTTGACATTCGACATCAGGTCATCATTCTACACCTCCACGCAGTAGGAATTTCTACAGGAATTATGCATTCTAGCAGTGTAGGGTCAGAGGAGGAAGGAAGTTCCAAGTATTTCATCTTGGAATCCTGTGAGAGATCATCCCCTCACTTTGGTGAGATTATTTCCATTAGCTGTGAGCTATATTGTATCATCCAATAGTAGGTTACAACTTCGTCCCTCTTGACAGTGCAATCCATTCCAGCAGTTGTGCATTTTAGCAACTGCAACTTGAGAGGAGGAAGGAGGAGTTATATCTCAAACATCTAGTTTGGGGATCAGGAGAAGGGATAGGCCCTTAATGCATTGAGAATATTATGTATTATTTCATCGCTTTATCTTTCATTTCATTCCATATATCTGCATACCCAACAGTTTTGTATTGCGAGCCCTAGGAGGGTGATTTTCCAAGGTGAGCCAATCTGGAAATCCTTTCTGGGTTATTCTGGGTTTTCATAATAAAGTCCGGATTCCAAATCCTGGAACTTTTTGAGCTCCAGAACAACCTGATCTAGACACCCCTTTTGAGACATCAGTTATATTTCTAGCATTTCCAGCAAGGACAATGTAGTATGGCCTCCAGCAAATCAGCAGTTACGCAGTGCTTTCAATGAGAGGACTTGAGGGTCACTCTATGCATCTCTGTCGACTTGAGTGCTATTATTTCTGAGCACTGTTGTACTTGTATTTTACTACCTTGTTAATAAAATGGCTCAACTATTCTGTCTATTTTTATGTTGTATTAATTTTATTTCCATATTTTTGTAGTTCCCAGTTATTGTGTTTTGTATTACTGTCTTTTCCTATTTTGGGATATTACATCTTTTCTCAAATTTTTTGTTATTTCTACGTTGCCAATTATTTTTCTAATTCCTAGAAATTTTTCTTCAAAAGAACATTTTCTTTCTTCAGATTGACAATTCTCTTGAACAAAACTTTATTCCTCTTACCAACCCTTGTATGTATAATACTTTCATATTTTTGTTTAAAATGTCCAGGAGATGTTGTCGAAGGTACAACAAGAGAAACTTGGGATGCAACTATTATTTCCTTGTGACATCCATAATCTCCTTTCGATCTTTCATCTCTTCATATTTATGAACATATTTAAGATTTGGTGCCTCTACATCCCGTTCGATATCCTGTCTCATAAATTGTAATTTTGTCACTATCTCTTCTTTCCCTTAATCACTCATTGCCAATTTTGTATCCATGTATTCATCTTTGTCTAAACTAACTTCCTTGGAATCATTTCTAGTCATATCTATCTTGTATACATAGATAGTTTGTATCTCTTGAGATGTAATAAAAAGTGAGCTATGCTTATCTAACAAGGAAAACCTTCTCCTACCTCTAGGAAAAGAAACTAGAACATTATCTTCCTTTTTTTTCTACTAAATTTTCTAACTACATGGATTTCTAATTGAATAAATTTAGGATATAGGTTTTTTGGTTGGATAAATTCGGGAGGTAGGGTTTCTGGAGCATCAACAAGCCCCTCATCTTGCCTCAAAAAATATTCTCTTTCTGTAGGGTTCTATTTCTCAATTCTCTCCTTGTTTGGAGGAGAATTAGGTTTCTTAATATCAACTTAATTCTCTCTACCATCCCCTTCACTATTAGTTTCAGGATTTTTACTTTTGATTATGGTATCAAGGTTTTCTTAAGTGTTTACAAGAATTTGTTCATTATGAATTTTCTCATTTTATTTTTCTTCATTCGCCCTAAAAAAAATTCCCAATTCTATTGTTTATATTGTAAACTCCTCACAATTATGATTTTAATCAATCCATGATGAGTTACTACCATAGATGACTCTATGGCTTGTTTAACGCTATGTTCCATTTCATGTAGGATAGAATTCAAATAGAAAGTATTGTTAAGATGTACTTTCTTCTTTAGGTTTTCCATTACCTTAATATGCCAATCACAAACCACATCGAAACCTCCATTGCATGTTATATATCTATTAATTATGTTGACCACTTCTTTCCACAGGTTTGGGAGTGAGTCTAGGTTATAAAATTTCCCTTTATTCACCATTTCCTCACCTTCCTCCAAAAAACAAATGAGCTTCATACTGTAAGGGAGTATAGATTTTATACCATCTTTCTCTATGTGCTTTTAGTCTTGTAACTTTGTCCATAGCCTCTTCAATCCCATGTACCTTTAAGTATTTTACAATTGTCATCCCATCATTTAAATTTTGGATGAATTTGAGAGAAAATCCCTTGTCAAATCCTCGTATCCTTTCAAAACCATCGTGTGTGTCTCATAATTTTTCGTGCCTCCATTTTGGCTTGCAGTTGGTTTGACTCATGTCAAACTGCTTGACCCCCCATTTTGTGACTATGTCTAGTTGTGTTGTTTAATAGTGTTTGAATGAACTCTGTGAAATACCAGGGTTTATATGTCCATTTTCCTAGTTTTCATAGAAATATTAACGTACAAACATTAGAATGAAGGTGGGATGTGTGAACCGGTACAACAAGGTAATAAAAAGGACTATGCCATTACACCACCTCCCTCCAGCTATTGTAATAATTGTCTCCAACTAAGGAATGGATCAGACACGACTGAAATAAAGGGGTCCACCTAACTAGTTAGTGTAGGTAATAAGTGAGAGATAAATTTCATACTCGAGTAAGGACTTACCAAACACTGAACACTAATATGAGTGTTGCCAAGAACATATCATTAATGTGAAAATATTAGGGAGATAATGACAGATTGCATTTTAAAGATTCAGAACTTGAATTAATAATTGATCATATTCAAACCCCAATTATAATTTTACTAACATATGATGATTAAAAATCCAAGAAATATGGGTGCGAATGAAAAAAACATGTGAATGATATGATCAAGGGTAAAGAAGTCATTACTAGTTTAATAAAAAAAATTCCCTTTGTGAGAACAACTTTGTAATAAACCTTCATTATATAGACAAGGTGAAATAAATCCTAAGGATCCCACTTCCCATAGAATTCATGCATTTGAAATAAAATAAAATTTCAGAGAATAATGTCTATAATAAACTTCAATTACTTCTCCAAAAGCTAAATTATGAAGTTTGTTTTCCTTAGCTTTGACTCTAGGGCCAACAATGGTTGAAAGTGAGCAGGGCCCTTCCTAAGGTGAGTAATATTGTGTTGTTATATATTTTATATCTTCCTCTTACCTGGCATATCCATGTTTCTAGCAGGCCTATTCAATACCTCAATGGGTTTTCCTTAGTACCATACAAGTGTTGGGTGCAAATTTTGGTACTTTTAACCACCTTATTCGAACCTTTTCTATCCTTACTTCTTCCCTTTTATCAATTTTGTGAGGAAAATAGCATGAAAAGGTTAAAATAAAAGTAATTATATTTCATAAGAAAAATATTCTTTTTTTAAGCTATAAATATTTATTAGAAGCATTTATTCATGTCCTAATTTGCAAAACAACAACCTACAGGAATTCTTGTATTTACTAGAAATTGGAAAAAGCATAATATCTGTAATTCTTTCGAGATCTACGAGGTTCCATGTCATATAATTTGATTCTGACACTTGAAATGCATTCAAAATTTCCATCTAATGGATAAACACCTATCTAGGCTCCTTTTTGTTGGTTGCAACCCTCAAGTAATTGACTAGTCAACACAAGGTGTCTATTCAATAATTCCTGCAATCAATTCATAAATTCTTGTAAGCCGTTAGAAAAATCAACATATTTTTCTCTAATAGCTATAAATCTAACATTGGGGGTTGAGGATTAGGATTTGAAGTCAAAGAATATTAACGAATATTATACAACATCACATCAGATCCGTACTATCCATTTTAGATATTCTATTTTCCTAACTAAGTTGATTGAACCCCATTCTTGATCAAATTCAGTTCCATCAATTTTTTTTTATGTATAAATAAGTCCTCATGATCAGAGGAAGGATTTATCAATAATTATTTGTCATATTCTTATTCTGATAAAGGAATTTTATTTTTACTAAGGATTAAAGTTGTTGTAATAAAAAGACTTCTTTTGTGACATGGTGTAGCATTTTTCGAATGCTTCTAAGTATTTTTCACAACAGATTCCAGGAGGTACCCCTGGTATGTGTTGTATATTTGATTTTAATTGATTTAGAAATTATTAATCATTTTGAAATTCAATCCATTATCACTTTTCATCAATTAGCACACAAACTATTAATTCTTGTAATTTTTCTATAGTGATCCTGCAATTACACATAAATCCATGTAATTTTCATGTAGTGATCCTATAATTACACAAAATTCATTGTAATTTTCCTATAGTGATCATGTAATCACATAGAATTTCCTATAATTAATACTCTATTTTCTTGTAATGATACAATTTTGATGCCAAAACGTGGGTAAATAATAGGATTTAACACAAATTGATTACTATTATGTTTTAAAGATATTTATTGGAATTAATTAGAGTCAATAATTCTTAAGTTAATGATTGAAATCATGATTAGAAGGATTTTGGTTATGAATTTGAGAGTGATTGTCATTAAATTGGTGTGAATTTTCTTATAAATTTAGAACATTGATTTCATTTACATTCTCTAACCAATTTTGACCAAATAACTGCGATTTCAAAAAGAGAATTTAGTGTGAAAGTGTAATGCATATGTTTGAATCTAAAATATTATTCCAATAAGGTCAATAATTGAATTTATAATTATGAAAATAATTTTAAGTTGGAATGAACTTTGAGATTTACCTGTAGTTGGTTTGTACTTTATTTCTGCATAGAAAAACACCTAGGTAGATAGTTTTCACATATTTTGTTTCACCTCATATTTTACCTACCCTGGGTTGAAAAAAAAATGTTGGTAAATATTTCCCACTATATTACTTGACATATTGGTGTTGTTGTCGGGGAAGTGTAATGAATTGGTGCCTAGTAACACATATTTCATTAAATTTGGAATTAAATGCTTGATCTAGAATTTAAAAATAACCAAAAAATATATATGGAATTCATCTTATTCTTTTACACATAGAAAACATTTAGAAATTCTCTTTACTCTTCCTTATAGTATAAACAATTTAATATGTGGGAGTAGGAAGATAAGACGGGAGGTAAGAACTTGTGCCACCATCATAGTGTGTCTTACAAATCCAATTGTGTTAAATTATATATGTAGAGGTTAAGAGACAATATATGTAGATTAATTCAAACACATAGAGGTAGAGGAGGAATTCCAGTAAATTGAATTGAAACAAATCCCCATGTATTAATCCATGTGTAAGATAGGAACTACCAACCAACAAAAGGAAGATGTTAAATAATTTGTTGAACAAAGAAGGGCTCATCACTGCGAGGAATTTCTTAAATTTGTTCCAATTTCAGAGATATAAGTAAAGATATATCTTGTTTTCAAAAAGAGTATTAAATCCATGAACAAATTCAAGAAGATCTAAAACACCTTACGAGTTATCCTTGCAAATTCGTAGAAGAAGCCCAAGAATCATGGACACCAACTAATGAAGAGAAAATGTTGGAACTTGAGATTGAAGATTTTCTTGCTTTCTTGACACAAGCTTATATGAATGAAGAGTATATTTCAAAATATTTACTTGGCATGAAAAAGGAAGATATCTAACTAGGAAGCCACGTAAATCAATATTACATGGAATATTGGCTCCAAATATTCATAAAGCCACATAATTCCTCCATTATTCAACACTTATTGGCATCCAAATCATGTGACCATCTAATTCTTCACATCTAGATATTCATTCAAAGCATCATTTTCAACACTAGATATGAATAATTTGGATACCCTGATCCGTAGATGGTTGCACTGGAAATATTCATACCCTTGAAGATATTTTCATTTTTCAGTAGAATAGGTCAGTATAGGGAAATAAATAAATAAATTTGTTTAATTAATAACCTTGAGCTTACTTTGTTCCTTCTTGTGCTCATTAAACTATGAGAGGAACATCTATCAAGCATGGGTATATCTTTATCCTATCTTGGTAGATTATCTATGGGAAAGGAACTACCCTAGATTTTTATTTAATTTTTTTAGAATTTCTAAAATTGAAAAAATGAGCGAGCATAAACCATCTTGGGCTCGAGAAAAATCAAGAGGATAATATTTTAGTCTTCTTTAAGTTTTTTGGACTCATTAAAGATGAAAATACCAGCGAGGATGAACTGACCTAGGCTTGATAAGCATCCATGGGACAACGATAGTTAGGTACAATGATATTTTTAGCTAGTTTTTATTCCAAAAAGAAATGTCATTTTCCCCCTGCTCATCACTTATGTTATAGCTTTGAAGCTTTTATAAGCGTATATTTTTATTTATCTTTAAAAGGGCATGAAATTCAAGCACAATAGTAGTTTTCAAAGTTTTATAAGTATGTCCTTTTCCAGCTTTAAAAAAAAAGGCATGGCATAAAAGTGGTGTGTGGCAGTCATCTCAACCGTCCTATGTACTTTTTTCATATTTGTTCTATGTAAACCATGGATAGATTGGGTGAAGGATTTGTTTTAGCCTTTTGTAATTCCAAAATTCCCTTATAGTTTCAAATGCAGAAAATGACATCCTATTTCATTTGCATGAGGAAATGTAAATATTTTAGTATGGGTGAGTCACTATTGAGCGACTTTTCTTCTTGTTCGTTATTAACAACATATATTCACAAGAAGACAAATTTTCTTACAAGGGGGTTCAATATTGAAGAGAAAACAAAAGAAATGATAAAATAAGCATATATGAAATAATTTACAAGCCTTCTAAGACCCTTTAATTGAAGAAGTGGTAGCCAAAATATCATTTTCTAAACCAATGGAATTTTTAAGTTTTATAAATGTGTTATTTTCCATCTTTAAAAGGGTATGGTGTTGAATCAACATAGGGGATATAGAAAAAACTATTGTAACTAAAGGGTGAATTTCCATAATGACTTCTAAGGTTGGAATATTTTCAATACTCCATATGAAATTATGGCACATGGGTTTTCTTCCTAGACCATTCAATATGGTTATCTGATTTTTATATCAAACCTATGTTGCACACGGTTAGCTCAATCTCTTGGTCAAAGTTATAGTGAATGTCATTTTCTTAATATACAGAGCAGAAGCTGATTTTCTAATATATCATAAATAATAGATTATATTTCCATTAAATTTGGATCATATATGCATCATGGTATGTTGAATAATCACAACAAATTTCAATCAATTCTGATTCATTATTTTCAAAAAAATGGCCACTGTCACCTTCAGCCATTTTGCATTTTTTGTGAGATCCGTGCATTGGATGGAACTAAAATTTGGTAAGGAGATGCACTAGAATAAGTTGAATAAAGAAAAAAAAAAATTCAAAATGATGCATATTTAGTAAAAATCATCCATAGTCACCTACAAAAAATTTTCATTTCTCTTGAACAATGTGCAACTATTGGCTACACTTTTTGGCATGGATAAGAATATTAGTGATAAAAACTAACTCGCAAAGTTTTGTTGAGATTCAACAAGATGATGAAGCTTAGTGAAAATAATTCACCTTCACTAAGTGGGCCCGCAGGCTATTTTTAGGTGTAAGTCTATTTTTATACTATCTATTTTTAGACTGTCTATTTTTAGACATGGTGATCATATTTTAGAAGTTGCAGGATGCTATTTGTGGATGGTTGGTAAAGTTCGAAAAATAGATGAAATTCTATTTTTAGAAGATTGGGTGACGTATATTTATAGATCATCGATATAAGAATAGATGTGTATATTATTAGTAGCCCTTAATAATAATCAGACTCTAAATATCAACTTATTCTCTTGGAGCACTTTATTTCAGTACACAGATTTGGAAAATCAGTGGGCTGAAGGAATTATGCAATTCCTAGGGTTTATGGTGGCTCATGCATGGAGGACTCAGTTAGAACTGAAGTGGAAAATTTATGACAAAGTTGGAAGAGTAGTTCATGGAGTTGTTATTTAGTTTAACTCAGCTAATGGAGTTAAACTCAGTTGATCTAGTTGTATCTAGTCTAACTAAAAGGTACACTAGTGAGAGTTAAGTGAATTAATTAGTTAATTAATTCACAACTAATAACTCACTAAAAAATGAACAGAAACAACAGTTAACTACAGTGCATTTCAATTCCAGTGGAGACCCAGTGGAGAGATAGGTAAAAGGGTAAGATGGACTATCTATTGTGACTATAGTGATGCATTGATTCCATCACACACACATTGGAGTTGCCAATGAGGATTGCACAATCAAGGAAAGGTAGATTCGAATTCATTCAGGGGTCTTCTTTAGCAGGGATTGCGCAATGGAGGCAGGCTATCAGGTGGCAAGAAATTAGTGCATGGGTTTGCAGACTTCTTCATGTTAGTGTGTGACGATTGCATTGTACAGAGAGCTTCATGTACTAATATTTGTATGAGATTCTTACATGATATCCATGATACATAATATATGATAGTTGGGGTTTTTAGCTTCAGAATTTCTTGTTAAACAACTATGTTATGTGCGATTGTTTTTATTGCTTCATGTGTTTGCAATTGAGTTTTAAATTTCCGCAAAAGATCAACAGTGGAAGGATTATGTATTTAGAAAGAAGATAAATATTGTTAGGTCAAGAAAATCTGGATATATTCATGCATGTGTTATATAATTTATAAATGGTATCATAGGAGCGTTGATTCTTGAATATTGCAATTGTGAATCATTTTTGAGTTTATGTTGGTGGAAAATTCGAATTTGTTGCAGAAATTTCTTGGTGCAACAGTTGAGTATACATTGAAATGTCTTTCAATGGGTTGTGATTAGATTATGCCCTTAAGGGTAGCTCGAATTACATATCCTGGAAGGATAGGATGGAGGTGGTGCTGGAAGATAATGGACTGAAGGAGTTCATCGATAGCGATGTTCCTAAGCCTGGTTCTTGCAATGTTGCATTACTTGACGCATGGAAAAAGAAGGTAGCAAAGACAAGAAGAATTATGTTGGAAGGTGTGAAGGACCATATTGTGTCCAGCCTTCATGGGAAAGCCACTCCATTTTCAATGTGGAAGGCTTTGACAGATTTTTTCCAAAGCAGCAGTGACTAGAGGAAGTTGGCGCTGAAAGATAAGCTCAAAAAATAAAAATGGAGAAGGGCGACAGTATTCCAAAATATCTCACAAATTTCGTGCACTGTAAGGATGAACTGGGAAGTGTGGGGATTAATGTTGATGATGATGAATTGGTGAGCTTGGCTCTCCTTGGGCTTCCGAAGAGTTGGCATAGCTACGAAGACTCTGTCAATGGATGGGAGAAATTATCGGGTTGGGAGCGACTTTGATCGGATATTGTGCAGGAGGAGATAAGGTGAAGTACCAGGGATGGCTCTTCATTGAAGAATGAAGATGAAGAGAATTGCGCTATGGATACCAAAGCAAGGAAAGGGAAGGGGAAGAAATTCCCTTCAAAATTTGAGGCTAAAGGAAAGAAGAAGGATTTGTCCAAGGTGAAGTGTTTTCACTGTCACGAACATTGGCATTTCGACACTAACTGTGTTGGGTATGTGTTATATTCTTTCCACGACTAAGTATGTGTTATATTCTTTCCTTAATTTCCGCTGGGTAGTCTGCGTCCATGGTTTTTTGCATGGTTTTGCACATGGTTTTGGGGTTCGATGGTTTTCGGCCCCTGGTATTTTTGTAGATCCGGTCAAGGGAACTACGGTTATGTTCTAATCCAGGGTTAATGGATTGGGGTTTATGTATGCTTCGGCATGTATATATATGTGTTGCAACACTAAAAGGAATATAATGAAAAATCAAGCTGGTCGTCCCGATTTGGGATCCAGGGGAAAATCTCTGTGTTTATCTGTTTTATGATTTATGCTCTCGCAATTGTTTATTTTCTGTTATAAGATTCGTGTGTAGATAATTTCTGTTCAGGGTTAAAACCTACAAACTTCCCATAGAAGAAGAAGAATAAGAAGGTTGTTGGAGCTTCAATAGGTGAGGAGCTGCAATAGGTGAGGCCTTAGCCTCATAGTTTGAACTTGATTTTCGACTATGCTTGCCTCAATCTCAATGGGACTTGCAGGCAGCATTGATAGTGGTGCATCTTTCCATATGACGAGAGACAAGGAGTTGTTTAGTGACTTGGAGGAGAAGGATATCCAAATGCATATAGAGATGAGAGACGATGGTAGATACAATGCGAACGGAATTGGAACCATTACCTTTGAGAGGGAGTTAGGTAAATCATCTCTGTTGAAAGATGTTATGCATGTTCCAGGTCTAAATAAGAACTTGGTCTCAGTCACAATGTTGGAAGACAGAGGTTGTGACGTTGTTTTTAGCAAGGGAAAAGCTTTCCTGTGACATAAAACAACGGGTCAAACCAAGAGGATAGGGATTCGAGTTAATAATATCTACAAGCTAGAGGTAGATGGCTGCGCTGCAATGATGGGCAAAGCAGAAGAAGTGGTGGAAATAGATGAGGGCGACCATGGCACAGGAGACTCGCTACTTTTCACGGTTTCCTGAAGGTTTTTCAAAGAGATTTCTACTGGACTTCCCAAGGGTACTATTGTACAGTCAGATCAGTGCAAGGGATGTACTATGGGTAATTTTTTGAAGACCACCTTTCATGAGAAGGAGAGCCATGCTTCGGTGATGCTGGAGAGAATTCACATAGATGTGTGTAGACCTTTCTCGATTGCTTCAACAAAAAAACACAGGTATTATGTTATATTTTTTTTATGACTATTCTCGTAGATGCTGGGTCTTCTTCAGGCAGAAGAAGAGCGAAACATTCTGAAAATTCTGTGAGTTCAAAGCATTAGTGGAGAAGGAGTCATGGAAGCAAGTGAAAGCCTACTTAAGTGACAATGGTGGTGAATATATTCCAATGAATTCAAAAATTCCCTTTGTAGCAAAACAAGGAATTTAAGAATCGGCACGCCCTCATAACCCACATTATAATGGGATCCTTGGGAGAGGAAGAACAAATGACCATAAATGGGTGACGACATAAATATGTAAGGTACTTATATCGATGCACTTGTATGGAAGCATGCAACACTTCGCTTATGTTCAAAACCGTTGTCCCCACAGAGTACCTAGCATGAGCACAATCGAAGAATATTTTTACCGTTAAGAAGCCCTCGATACTTTGGTCATAAAGATTTTTGGCTCATCTATTTACATTCATGTGACAAAGGACGCTAGGAAGAAGCTGGCGTTGACTGCAGAAGTTGGGATATTTGTGGGGTACATAGAAACACCCCATAGTTATCATGTGTATTTTCCAAATAGTCGAATGACTATGGTGCGATGGGATATAAAATTCAATGAGGTGAAAGCCATGAAGTTGTTGCTTGAGAGGGAGCTACACTTGCATGCATAGGAGGAACTTCTTGTTCCCAAAGATGAGCCTCTAGATGTGGATCAGCCACAGGAGGAGATTCATGGAGTGGAGGAGTCCACTCATGCAAAACCAAACATCAGACAAGGCAGAAATCGTACCACAGAAGCTGAGAGACTGAAGCTTGATGCGGCACAGAATGTAGGAGTTCCTACATCACAGCGCAGATAGAGACAGTCACCTGACCAATTTACAAGATACGTGGCTCTTATGAGTTAGTGTATCGTGACAGAGCCATCTTCTTTTGAAGAAGTATTTAAGGAGCCCACATGGGTAGATGCCATGGTGGAGGAGTATGACTCCATTGTCAGAAACAGTGCTTGGGAGATTGTTCCAAGGCCGATGGGAAAATCAGTTGTAGGATCAAGATGGATCTGCTGGCGAAATAAAGTCGTTGTTGGGACACTCAGGCTACAAGGAAAGGTTTGGATCTCCGAGGCTTCTCACAGACGAGGGGGACGTACAGAAGAAACCTTTGCACTGGCGACTGCATTATCCACAAGGACCATCCTTTCCCTTCGAAGCGGACAAGTTGGCACATTCATCGATGGATGTGAAGACTACGTTCCTTAATGGGATCATTGAGGAAGAGGTGTACATTGAGCATCCTGAAGGATTTGAGATCTTCAGCAATGAGTCGCGTGTGTGCAGACTCAAAAGAGCATTGTATGGGTTGAAGCAAGCACCATGTGCTTGGTACACATAGATCAACAACTATTTCACTAGACTTGGCTTCACCAAGAGTGAAGCGGATGCAAACCTGTACAAAATTGTGGTGGAGGGTAAACTTTTAATAATTGTTCTTTATGTTGATGATTTAATACTAACAGGTGATGAGCAGTTGATACATTCACGCAAGACAGATCTTGCAAAGGAGTTTGAGATGAAGGATTTGGGCCTCCTTCATTATTTCATTGGATTGGAAATATGGCAGCGAGAAGGTGAACTATTTGTGTCTTAAGGCAAGTATGCTCGGGAGATACTTGGTAAGTTTCACATGGAGGACTGCAAGCCCATGGATACTCCTCTTCTAGGAAATTGGAGGAAAGAGGATGCTACATTGGCAGAGGTAGTGGATGCCACTATTGATCGACAGTTGGTGGGTTCGCTCATGTATTTAGTTAATACAAGATCGGACATATGCTATGCGGTGAACCAGCTTTCACAAGAAATGGTTAAGCCTACCAAGCTCTTTTGGAAGGCAGACAAGAATGTATTGAGGTATCTCAGGGGCAGGTCTGAGTATGGGTTATGGTACAGACAGATGGATGAGGTCAAGTTGCATGGCTTCACGGATGAAGATTGGGCAGGCAGCCCAACAGATAGAAAGAGCACATCAGGAGGGGTTTTCAGTATCGGATCTACAACAGTTTCTTGGTACAGTAGGAAACAAAGATCCCATGGCACTCAGTTTAGTAGAAGTAGAATACATGGCAGCAAGTCAAGCTACATGTGAGGCTATCTGGATGAGGAAGATCCTGTTCAGTTTGCTCGGTTCACATTTAGATCCTACTGTGATACATTGTGATCAGAGTTGCATTAAAGTCTCAATTAATCTCGTTTTTCATGATAGATCTAAACATATTGATATTCGGTATCATCATATCAGAGATTGTGTGCAACGGAAGATCATGTTTCTTCAGTGCATTCCTACGGAAGATCAGGATGCAGACATTCTAATGAAGGCACTCGGCAGGAGAAAATTCGAATACCATAGAGGCAAGATCGGGGTGAAGGATAATCCCTATCTTGTTGAGAGTGAGTTTTGAGATTCAACAAGATGATTAAGCTTAGTGAAAATTAGTCACCTTCACTAAGTGGGCCTGCAGGCTATTTTTAGGTGTAAGTATATTTTTAGACATGGTGATCATATTTCAGAAGTTGCAGGATTCTATTTGTTGATTGTTGGTCAAGTTGGAGAAATAGATGAAATTCTATTTTTAGAAGATTGGGTGAAGTCTATTTATAGATCGTAGATCTAAAAATAGATGTGTCGATTATTATTAGCCCTTAATAATAATCAAACTCTAAATATCAACTTATTCTCTTGGAGCACTTTATTTCAGTATAAAGGTTTGGAAAATCAGTGGGCTGAAGGAATTATGCAATTCCTAGGGTTTATGGTGGCTCATGCATGGAGGAATCACTTAGAACTAAAGTGGAAAAGTTATGATAGAGTTGGAAGAGTAGTTCATGGAGTTGTTATTCAGTTTAACTCAGTTAATGGATTTAAACTCAGTTGAGCTAGTTGTATCTAGTCTAACTGAAAGATAAACTAGTGAGAGTTAAGTGAATTAATTAGTTAATTAATTCACAACTAATAACTCACTAACAACTCAATAGAAACAACAGTTAACTATAGTGCATGTCAGTTCCAGTGGAGACGCAATGGAGAGATAGGTGAAAGGGTAAGATGTACTATCTGTTGTGACTATAGTGATGCATTGATTGCATCACACACACATTAGAGTTGCCAATGAGGATTGCATAGTCAAGGCAAGGTAGATTTGAATTCATTCAGGGGTCTTCTTCAGTAGGGATTGCGTAGTGGAGGCAGTCTATCAGGTGGTAAGAAATTAGTGCATGGATTTGCAGATTTCTTCATGTTAGTGTGTGACGATTGTATTTTATTGAGAGGTTGATGTACTAAGCTTTGTATGAGATTGTTACATGATCTCCATGATACATAATATATGATAGTTGGGGTTTTTAGCTTCAGGCTTTCCTGTTAAACTATTGTGTTATGTGTCATTGTTTTTATTGCTTCATGTGTTTGCAATTAAGTTTTAAATTTCCACAAAAGATTAACAGTGGAAGGATTATGTATTTAGAAAGAAGATAAATATTGTTATATCAGGAGAATCTGGATATATACATGCATATTTTATATAATTTCTACAAGTTTCATTGCAGACAAATTTTTGGTTTGAGAGATAATGGTAAAATGAGTTTCCATATTACTGTAATAGAGTTTCTAGATTCCTGTAAGTGGAAATCCAGATTGTTTCAATAAAAACTTCAAAATAAAATTTCAATTCAACACAAGTTAGTTTTAGTAAAGTGAATCGTTAATATATTCCCCCATGAAAGAGATCGATGGTGTCAAAAAATCAATATTCAAAGTTTTGGGAAAAGATAACATGGTAAATGTTACAATTATGCTTATTTACTAAACCTAGGAGATTTTTAAATGGTTGATTTTACTTGAAAAATCCTATTTCCATGTATCCTTTTCTTCAATTAATAAATCATAATTAACTTAAGTGTTAAAATTAGACTTATAATTTCATTCTTCTTTCTAAAAAAAATTATCCTTAATGCTTAAACCAATAGTTCAAGAATTTTAGGTAATAATTATCTATCTCACTAAATTTCATCAATCCAATTACCCATTCTGATAATTATGATGTAATGTGATAATTGTACTTGTGTTACAAATATAACAATGACTAAACCTAATGACATTTCAAACTTCCCTATGCTACAATTCGTTGCTATTTTGATATATATAAGCCAAAATTTCATGTTTTTTTCCCCTATACCACTACCAAAATTTGAATTTCTCTCTTTTCCATGCAATAAACATGGTACACATATGAGTGGTGTATACTGAAACAACTATAGAAGAGTATCATTCTGAGAAGTGCCACCAATTTCAAGAGGAATAGGGAATGTTTAAATATAATTGGTACATGAGGAAGGAAAACATACATAAATAAATGTGGAGCCCAAAAATCAACTGATAAATAGCCTGCTTACTAAGTTAAAGAAGAAAGATAAAAAAGATCAAGGAGTTGAAAGAACAAGGTAGGAAGGGCAGAAAACAAGAAATTGGAGTAGTATGCCAAGAACAGATAAAAGCGCAAATCACTCAGACATAAATACATAAGCTTTTTTGCAACAAATATAAATAATATCAAGAAAAAATTGATGTTGACAATAAGAAACAAAAATTTGAAAGCACAGTTGATGAACAGGTCTCCATAAAACACAAACTAAAATCTTCTTATCCAAGCAACAAGAGCTATATGAAATAGCATGTTCTATAGTTTTGGACCAAATTTTGAGAGGATTTAAACTTCGTTTTTTCTTACATGAGTTCATGCTAAAAAACTAGTTTGGGGAAGATGTTGGGTACAAATTTTGGTACGTTTAACCACCTTATTCCAACCTTTTCTATCCTTAGTTTTGAACCAAAATTCTTCCCTTTTATCAATTTTGAGAGGATAATGGTGTGAAAATATTAAAATGAAGGTAAAAATATTTCACAATAATAAAATTCTCTTTTTAACTATAAATATTTATTAGAATCAGCTATTCATGTACTAATTTACAAAACAACAATCTAGAAATCGAAAAAAACTAATTCTTGTAATTCTTCCAAGCTCTATGGGGTTCCACGTCATCCAAACTAATTTTGGCACTTGGGATGCATTCCAAATGTCCATATAATGGATAAACATCGATCTAGCCTCTTTTTAGTTAGTTGCAACCCTCAAGTCAATGATTGGTAAACACAAGGTGTCTATTCAATAATTCCTACAATCAGTTTAGAAATCCTTGTAATCAGTTAGAAGAATCAATGGATTTGTCTCCAAATGTTGGAATTTTAATATAAGAGCTTGAGGATTAGGATTTGAAGTCAAATAATATTAAGGAATATTATACAACATCACATATGATCACTACTATCCATTTGGGAGCTTTTATTTTCCTAATTAAGTTGAAATGAACCACATTCTTGATCAAATTCATTTCTGTCATTTTTTGTTAATTTTTTATGTATAAATAAGTCCTCATGAAGAGAGGAATGAGTTAGTAAATAATTATTTTTCATATACTTATTCTGAGCAAGGACTGTTATTTGTACTAAGGATTAAAGTTGTTGTAATAGAAAGACTTCTTCTGTGACATGGTATAACATTTTTCTAAAGCTTTTGAGTAATTTTCACAGCATTTTCGAGGAGTTCCCCCTGGTATGTGTTATCTATTTGATTTTACCTTATTTATAAATGATTAATCATATTTAAATTCACTTCATTATTTAGTTTCATCAATTAACACACAATTTGTAAATTCTTGTAGTGATCCTATAATTACACAAAATTCCCTTTAATTTTTTGGTAGGGATCCTGTAATTACAGAAAATTCCCTGTAATTTTCCTTTAGTGATCCTGTAAATACACAAAATTTATTGTAATCAATACTCTTTTTTCCTGTAATGATACAATTTTGATGCCAAAACGTGGGTAAAGGATATGATTTATCAGAAATTGATTACTATTGTGTTTTAAGGATATTTATTGGAATTGATTGTAGTCCATACTACTTAAGTTAATGATTGAAATCATGATTAGAAGGATTTGAGTTTTGAATTTGAGAGTGATTGTCATTAAATTGGTGTGAATTTTCTTATAAACTTAGAACATTGATTTCATTTAGATTTTTTTTTTCATTACATTATCAAACCAATTTTGACCAAAAAACTACAATTTCAGAAAGAGCATTTAGTGTGAAAGTGTAATGTATATGTTTGAATCTACAATCTTACTCCAAAAAGGTCAATAATTGAATTTTTAATTTTGAAAACAATTTTAAGTTGGAATCAACTATTATTTTTACATGTACTTTGTTTGTGCTTTACTTTTTCATAGGAAAACACCTAGGTAACCAATTTGCACATATTATGTTTCACCTCATAATTTACCTACCCTTGGTTGAGAAATAAAGGTTGATAAATATTTCCCACTATATTACTTGGAAACAAGCATGACCCTACTTCCAATAGGCTTGTTTAGTACCCTGCTAGGTTTTCTTGTATTCCCAACTTACCTTTAAATAATTTTTTTATATATATTTGTATTTTAAATTTCTGGAAGATGGGTAGTATGAGAGTTTATTTTTTAAACATGTTTCCTCACTTCTTCAGTTGGTTTCCTTATCACATCTTTCACCATGATATTCTTATCATAACTTCTTTAATGTCTAGTGGAATGGAGCATTTTAGAGAATAACACAAATTTCCTATATAGTCAGAAATGCTAATGCTATTATTTATTTATTTTAAATGCATATAGGAATGGTCCTCCATAGAAATTCGTACCACTAATGCTATTTTTAGAAGGATTTCAACAGTTTTATTGAAAAATTTATTTGAATGAGATAATTCATACTCATAAATTTTACCCCATAAAAGGTTAAAATTAAAATATTATTGAAATTCTCTCCCCTAACTGGTTTCGAGGATAATGAAATCTATGGTGAGAGGAAAAGGTCATAATAACTTTCAAAATAATGGGGAATTACGAGATTATTATACTTAACAAGTCCTTATTAATGAACATATGAAGGCAAATAGCATTTCTTTTTTTAATGAAGGGAAAATAACTATAATTTAAGGTTGCAACAATTGTGACATAATTTTGTAGAGTTTGTGACTTGAGTTTGTAGTAGTTGTGACTTGAGGTTACAACAATTGTGACTTGAAATATAAAAAAATATGTAAAATAAAATATATACTTATAAAAAAATATTAAAGAAAAATATAAACAAAACAATCAAAACAAAAGTAAACAACACTTCTTTTTTTACCTAATATAACAATATTTTTTAACCTAATCACAGGTATGGGGGCTACCCTTTGACCACCTATGATTTCCAAATCTATGCCATTTATGATTTTGATAAGAAAAGACTCTTTCATGACTAGTTGATGGTATAAATGAAATCGATGACTATTTTCAAGAAAGAAACATCGGACTCATCTATAGTGGTAAGGCACATTGTTACATAATCATATACTTCATTGAACTTGTAAGGTCCTAACCATTTAGTTTTTGGTTTACCTGGGAAGTCTTGGAATCTTGAATCATCTAGTAACAAAAAATCACATTTTTGGAAGGTTTTCCTTTTTATGAAACGATGGTGTCATTTAGACCTCTGTTACTGAACTATTGATGTATGTTGAAGGGAAACTATACACATTTTATCTAATTCATTTAGTTGCTCTGGGAATTTTTTCTATTCCTTTGAAAGATCTAATCCAACTTCCAGGGTAGTCCTAAGATAATCTCAAACTGTTGAGATTGCAACAAGATGATGAACTTAGTGGAAAGAAGTCGCCTTCACTAAGTGGGCCCGCAGGCTATTTTTGGTGCAAAGTCTATTTTTAGACTATGTCTATTTTTAGACATGTTGATCATATTCTATGAGTTGTAGGATGCTATTTGTGGATGGTTGGTCAAGTTAGAAAAATAGATGGACTTCTATTTTTAGACATATTGGGTGGAATCTATTTTTAGATTTCCAGTCTAAAAATAGATATGTCGAATATTATTAGCTCTTAATAATATTTGGACTCTAAACATTATCTTATTCTCTTCGAGCACTTCAGTTAAGTGCACAGATGTGGCACAGGAGCTGACAGAAGGAATTACGCTATTCCTGAGGGTTAAGTGGAGCTATTGCATGGATACTTCAGTTAGAACTCATGTGACAGAGTTTGGTGGAGTTGATTGAGGAAGTTAGTGGAGTTGTATTCAGTTTAACTCAGTTAAACATAGTTGAGGTAGTTGTATCTAGTCTAACTGATTGATACACTAGTGAGAGTGGTGTGAATTAATTATTAATTAATTCACTAATTATAAACTCATTAATCAACTAAAGAATACATCAGTTAACTTCAGTGCATGGATAGTTTTAGTGGAGACCACTGAAGAGATAGGTGAAAGAGCAGTGTGACTACCAGTTATTCAAATTTCTACATGGTATTAGAGTGATATTGATCATTGGAGCAATTGCAAGAACATTGAAGTGGTTGAGTTTTGAGCTAGTGGAATTCGAATTTGCAGTAGTGTTTTCTTGGTGTCAAAGTTGAGATGTCTTTCAACGGATTGCGATTGGAGTATGCCCTTGAGGGCAGCTCGAATTATATTGCATGGAAGGACAATATGGAGGCGGTGCTAGATGACAATGGGTTGAAGGAGTTCATAGATGCAGAAATTCCAAAACTTACTTCTAATGATGCTGTCATACTTGACGCATGGCAAAAGAAGACAACAAAGTGTTGAAGGATTCTATTGGAAGGTGTGAAGGATCACATAGTGTCTAGCCTTCATGGTAAAGCTTCTCTATTCTTAATGTGGAAAGCTTTGATAGATTTATTTCAAAGCAAGAGCGACTAGACGAAGTTGGCGCTCAAGGATAAATTCAGGAACATAAAAATGGAGAAAGGCGACAGTATGCCCAAGTACCTCACGAAGTTCATCCAATGCAGGGATGAGCTGGGAAGTGTGGGGGTTATTGTTGATGACGAGGACTTGGTGAGCTTGGCTCTCCTTGGGCTTTCGAAGAGTTGGCATTCCTATCAGGACTTTGTCAATGGTCGGGAGAAATTGCCAGGATGGGAGCGACTTTGGTCAGATCTTGTGCAAGAGGAGATAAGGTGAAGTACCAGGGACGGATCTTCATCAAAGAACTTAGATGAAGAAAATTGTGCTTTGGCTACCAAAGCAAGGAAGGGGAAGAGAAAGAAGAATGCTTCTCAATCCGATGTGAAAGACAAGAAGCAGGACATGTCCAAGATGAAGTGCTTTCACTGTCACCAACATGGACATTACGCCACTAATTGTCCACAGAAGAAGAAAAATAAGCAGTTTGTTGGATATGTAGCTGGAGAGGCCTTAGCCTCATAGTTTGAGCTAGATTTTTCACTGATCGCATGCTTGGTCTCAAGTGTGATGGATTCAGTGCGGTTTCTTGACAGTGGTGCGTCTTTTCATATGACCAGAGACAAATATTTGTTTACTGATCTGGATGAGAAAGATCTTGGAGTGCACATCGAGATGGGAAATGATGGTAGATACAGTGGGACCGGTATCGATACCATTTCCTTTGAGAGGGAGTCTGGTAAACCCTTCGTATTGAAGGAAGTGATGCATGTTCCAGGATTGAAGAATAATCTTATCGTTGTGGTGATGTTAGAAGACAAGGGATATGATGTTGTCTTTAGCGAGGGAAAGGATTTCCTGCACAGTAAGGCAACTGGTGAAACCTGGAGGATAGGGGTTCGAGTTAAGAACCTTTATCAATTGCAGGTAAATGGTTGTGCAACAATGGCAGGCAAGGTAGAAGGAGTGGTGAGCCAGGATGATGGTGAGCTGTGGCACAGGAGATTGGGCCACCTTCACCATGGAGCTATGAAAATTTTGCAGTGGAATTCTATCGGGCTTCCCAAAGGTACACTTGTGCAGTTAGATCAGTGCAAGGGATGTACTATGGGAAAAATTTTGAAAGCCACCTTTCACAAGAAGGATAGTCGCACCATGACGATCCTTGAGAGAATTCACATAGACGTGTGTGGACCTTTCTCAGTAGCTTCGACAGCAAAGCACAGGTACTATGTGATATTTGTTGATGATTTTTCTTGTAAGTGCTGGATCTTCTTGATGCAGAAGAAGAGAGAGACATACTCAAAGTTCTATGAGTTCAAGGCACTGGTTGAGAAATAATCGAGGAAGCAGGTGAAGGCTCTTAGGAGCGACAATGGTGGTGAATTCATCTCTGGCGAATTCAAGGACTTTTGCACCACATAAGGAATTCGAAGAGAGCTCATAGCACCTCATAACCCACAGCAGAATGGGGTTGCGGAGTGAAAGAACAGAACGATTGTGGGTGCTGCACAGGCGATGTTGCATGATCAGGGCCTTCCCATACACTTGTGGGCTGAGGCATGAAATACTGCAGTTTATGTGCAAAACCGTTGTCCTCATAGGATACTTGGAATGAGTACACCCAAGGAGGCATTTTCTGGTAAGAAGCCTGATATTTCCCATTTGAGGATTTTTGGTTCACCTGTTTACATTCATGTGACAAAGGATGCTAGGAAGAAGCTAGAGCCGACTGTAGAGGTTGGGATATTCGTGGGGTACATTGATATACCCCACAACTATCGTGTGTATTTTCCAGACAGTCGCAAGACTGTTGTACGACAGGATATCAAATTTCATGAGGAGAAAGACATGAAGTGTTCGCTTGAGAGGGAGCCACACTTGCATGCAGATAAGGAGCTATTAGTTCCTAAGGATGAGCCTCAGGATGTGGATCAGCCACAAGAGGAGGTTCATGGAGTGGAAGATACCACTCATGAAACGCCAACCATCAGAGGGCAGAAGCGCACTACAGAAGCTGAGCGACTGGCTCAAGATGCAGAGAAGGTTGTAGGAGCACCTACATCACAGCACAAACAGAGACAGTCACCTGACCAGTATACTGGATACATGGCTCTTATGAGCAAGTGTATCGTGACAGATCCATCCTCTTTCGAGGAAGCTGTGGAGGATCTTGCATGGGTAGATGCCATGGTGGAAGAGTATGATTCGATTTTCAAAAATAGTGCATGGGAGATTGTCCCACGGCTGGAAGGGAACTGCCAGGTTCAAGATGGATCTATGGATCACAAAGTGAAGCAAGCAAGGCAGCTGACGGGAGGTGGAGAAGTAGAAGGAAAGATTTTTTTCCCAGGCTTCCGCGTATCGAGGGGATCGATTATGAGGAAACTTTGCACCGTCACAAGGTATTCTTCCACATGCATGATTCTTTCTCTCTCGTGGGTCACAGATGGGGTGGCACATTCATCGTACGGACATGAAGACCGCCCTCAACGGGTGATTGAGGAGGGGTAAGTAGAGCATCCCATGGCCGGAGATCTTCACAGCGAGGTCGACAAAAGCTCAAGAGCACCTGATAAGGAACAAGCACCTCGTGCTTTGTACACATGGATAGATAGTTATTTCACCGGACTTGGATTCTCCAAGAGTGAGGCGGATCCTAACCTATACCAGATTGTGGTGGAGGGTAAGTTGCTGATCATTGTACTTTATGTAGATGATTTGATTTTGACAGGTGACGAACTGTTGATACACTCATGCAAGGCTGATCTTGCAAAGGAGTTTGAGATGAAGGACTTTGGCCTCCTTCATTATTTCCTGGGATTGGAAATTTGGCAGCGCAGTGATGGATTGTTTGTGTCTCAAGGCAAGTATGCCCGGGAGATATTGGAGAAGTTCAACATGCATGGCTGCAAGCCTATCGACACTCCTCTTCCGGAGGTGGATGGATAAGGAGATGCTACCTCGACAGGTAGTGGATGCCACCGTTTATCGACAGCTGGTGGGTCGTGCTCATACCCGGCCGACTACATGACCACATATGCTGAGGCTTGCTAACCATCTTTCACAAGCCAAGTACAGCCTACCAAGCCTTTTGGAAGGCGAGGCAAGCATGTATTGAGATATCTCAGAGGCACATTAGGATATGGATTATGGTATAGACAGTCAGATGAGGTGAAGCTAATGGCTTTCATTTGATGTGTATTGGGTGGTGGAGCCCACGATCGTAAAGAGCACATCTGAGGGATTTTTCAAAGATTTGTGTCAGACAAGAATTTCTGGGACAGTGAAAGGTAGGAGATCCATGGCACTCAGTTTAGCAGAGGCCAAGTATATGGCAGTGATTTTGGTTGCATGCGAGGCTATATGGATGAGGAAGATCTTGGTCAGGTTATTCGGTTCAGACTTAGATCCTATTGTGATTTATTGTGATAATCAGAGTTGCATCAAACTCTTAGTTAATTCAGTATTTCATGATAGATCTAAACACATTGACATCGAGTATCATCATATCAGATATTTTGTGCAGCGGAAGATCATGTTACTTTCATACATTCCCACGGAGGATCAGGATGCTGATATCTTGATGAAGGCGCTCACTAGGAGAAAATTCAAACACCACAGAGGCAGGATAGGGGTGGCAGATAATCCTTATCTTGTTGAGAGGGAGTGTTGAGATTGCAACAAGATGATGAGCTTAGTGGAAAGAAGTCGCCTTCACTAAGTGGGCCCGCAGGCTATTTTTGGCGCAAAGTCTATTTTTTAGACTATGTCTATTTTTAGACATATGGATCATGTTCTATGAGTTGCAGGATGCTATTTGTGGATGGTTGGTCAAGTCGGAAAAAATAGATGGACTTCTATTTTTAGACATATTAGGCAGAATCTATTTTTAGATTGCCAGTCTAAAAATAGATATGTCGAATATTATTAGCTCTTAATAATATTTGGACTCTAAACATTATCTTATTCTCTTGGAGCAGTTCAGTTAAGTGCACAGATGTGACACAGGAGCTGACAGAAGGAATTACGCTATTCCTGAGGGTTAAGTGGAGCTATTGCATGGATACTTCAGTTAGAACTCATGTGACAGAGTTTGGTGGAGTTGATTGAGGAATTTAATGGAGTTGTGTTCAGTTTAACTCATCTAAACATAATTGAGCTATTTGTATCTAGTTTAACTGATTAATACAATTAGTGAGAGTGGTGTGAATTAATTATTAATTAATTCACTAATTATAAACTCATTAATCAACTAAAGAATACATCAGTTAACTTCAGTGCATGGACAGTTTCAGTGGAGACCAGTGAAGAGATAGGTGAAAGAGCAGTGTGATTATCAGTTATTCAAATTTCTACACAAACCCAATTGGAAAAATAATATTTTCACCATACATAAGTTGGTAAGGTGATAAACATGTGGTATGACACCAAGTAGTCTAATAATCCCATAGATCTTCAGGAAGCCTGTAAGCCCAATCTGAATGATTAGTAGCTACCATTTTTGTTACAATGTTTTCCAACACTTTGTTTGTACTTTTCACCTAGCCATTCACTTGTAGATAGTATAGTGAAGTAATTATTTTGTTGATGCCATATTTTTGAAATGTTGCTGAAATTTTATGAGAATTAAATTTTAATCCTCCATTAGTAACCATTTCTCTTGGTAGGCCATATTGAACAAAGAGTTCAAACAAGAAATATGATACTTCCTCCTTTGTGGGCCTTGAAAAAAAAAATTCCTCCACCCACTTTGTGACATAGTGGGTAAAAACAAAAATATAATATTTTTATTTGATGGAGGGTTAATGGGGCACACAAAATTGATACCCCATTTTTTGAATGGTTCCAATACTAGCTGGGTTTGAAGAGGTGTTTCATTATATTGAATAGGATTCCCCATTCTTTGGTAGTTATCACCTCCCTGAACATATTTCTTAGCATCGATAACTATTGGTTACCAAAAGTAATCCATCTGCAACACTTTGTGTCCTGATCTTTCATCAGAAAATGGCCTCCATGGGGTTCCTCATGACAGACCTTAAGGATTTCGTAGATTTCGTCCTCCCTTATGCGTCTATGGATCTGAGGATATGCTCCTTTATAAATAATTTATGCTTATATCTAGGGAAAGAAATAAATACTCTGCATGATTTGTACTTTCTCTAAAGGATACAAATACAATGGTTATTTCCCTACTGCAATATAGTTGACGACATTTTCATACCATGGAATTCTAATGGATACCAAAAATAATTTTTTATCTACAAATTGATCTTGTACATAAGATGATTCATTCATAGCCAAAATTATAGATAGGAATTTTGTGAAGATGTTTTCATTCCCCGGCCTATATTTAATGGTGATGTCAAATTCCTGTAACAAAATAAACTATCGAGTCACTCTACCATCAATAATAAGTTTGTCTGCTAAATATGTGATTTCAAAATTATCTGTATATAAGAAAATTGGATATCTAGCGATAGAATGGCAAAATTTGTTAATAACATAAATAAAAACCATAATCTCCTTTTCCATCATTGTATAATTTAATTCTATCGACGTTCTATTTTTTCTAATGTAGTAGATAGCATAGGGTTTCTTATCTTCTTCATGCACATGTACTGCTCTTATGGTTTTTTCTAATGCATCACAGGATATGTGAAATGGAAGTTTCTAATTGATACCTCTTAATACATGTGATTTTGAAAGTAATTTCTTTAACTTTGAAAAATCATCATCACATTTATCAGTCCAAGTAAACTCCACATTTCCTATTAACACATAGTGTTGATGTAAATTATGAAAATATCTATATAAAAATCTAATAATAAATAGCATAGCCAATGAAATTACGTACCTATTTTGGTGTTTACAGAGTAGGGATTCTAAGAATTACATCAATTTTCACTCGATCCACCTGAATACCTACAACATATATGAAATGTCCCAAAACTATGCCCTTTGTCACATAACATGTGGTACTTATCATTGTTGAGAAATAGCTTAGTCAATATACCTCGGATAAGGACTTTCTCCAAGTTGTCCATAGATTCTTCAAATTCATCACAATAAAGTGTGAAATCATCCATATAAATTTCAAGTCCAGCATTTATTAAATTAGAGAATATACCTAAGGCTTCTTTATGAAAGTTTATAGGTGCATTATGAAGACCAAATGGGAGAACTAAATATGAAAATGCCCCCATGGACAAGTAAATGTATTTTTATCTTCATATTCTGGAGAAATTTGGATTTGGTTATACCCACTGAATCTGTCGAAGAAATAAAAAAAAATATTTCCGGACAAAGTATCAAGGACTTGATAAATAAAGAAAAGGGGAAAGTGGTATTTTTGAGTATATTTATTCAAATTTATATAATTTACATGAATTTTCCACTCCCCATTCATCTTAGGTATGAAAATAAGTGGTGAAAACCATTGGCTATATGTTATAGTGTATATAAAATTAATATCAAGTAATTTCTAGAGTTCATGTTTAACTATATCTTTAAGATGTGGATTCTATAATTTTTTATCTTGGAGGATAGGACTGGAATCATTTTCTATATAGATGTGATTCATGCATAATTTTGGACCAATTTCCTTCATATCAGTTTAGTCCAAAGCAAAGGCATGTTTATGCTCATGGAGAATTTGTATCAGTCGTTCATATTAAGAACTAGTAAGGTTGGAATTAATATTCAATGTGTGTCTAGGTTTGATTTCAACTACAATGTTGTTATGAGCAACGGTCATAGGGATATGATCACCAATATATTATTTTATATGGTGACCAAGAACCTCATTATCCATTATGTCTTCAAGAAATTGACAAGTTTTATGTTCTACTAAAGAAGGTTGGCTAATGAAGTTGTTATTGGTGTCATCCTGAGTTTATTGTTTGAAGGTAAGAGATTTTTTGCTAGTGATAATTGGACACTTTCTTTTCTTCATCATGTCAGGAAATATCAACATTGTACTTCCATACTCTATGCTAGGTTTAGTTGTTGGGTAAATAGTAAAACTTTTAATGGTTGTTCCCTGGAAAATAATCATATTCCCATTCTAACATCCGATATAGGCATCGACCGTAGCAAGCCAAGGTTTTCCCAATATGAGGGGATTTCCTTCTAGCTTATACTTAAGGCTAAGGCCCAACAAATTGGCAGGGTACTCCCAAGAGTCCACCAATATGATTACATCTTCAAGAGTTCCTTTTGGTTTAATTACATGCCTATCAACTCATTCCAACATTATGGGAGTTGGTATTAATGGATGTAATCCAAGAAAAACACAAGCCTTTAGTGTCATTATATTAATAGCAGCTCCCAAATCTACCAAGGTATATGGAAAATTGATTTCCTACACTTGTATAGTGACTAAAGGGTTCCCAGAGTCTTCATACTTCATGGGAATAGGTAACCTGACCTCAAAATGGGAACTCTAGCCCAAAAAGACTCAAAAAACATGAAAAAACACCCCAAAAACAAAAAAAGTGTATTCCAAAATGCACTTGGTTTTTTTCTAAGGTCAAATTTCAACATTTTATAAAATTATTCTAAAAACAAAATTGTTTCTTGAGAAAAGGATTGAAAAAACACCCTCAAAACAAAACCAATTGATGTTGGAATAACAAAAAAAAAATTGTGTCATATATTTGACATTTTTAAAAATAGAAATAACATTTTTTAATTTTTAAAATTCAAACATTAAAAAAAAACCTAAAATTTAAGAAAAAAATAAATTTAAAAAATAAAAGCATTTAAAGCTTAAAATTTAAAAATATATAGGAATAAAAAAATAAAAGTAAAAACAAAATAAAAATTTTAATTCAAACATTAAAAAAAACCTAAAATTTAAGAAAAAAAAAATTAAAGATTAAAATTTCAAAATATATAGAAATAAAAAAAACAAAAAAAAATATTAAATTAAAAAAAAAAAAAAAACAAGTTCAAAAAAGAAAGAAATTATAAAAAATTAAATATAGAAATTAAATTTAAAAAAAATAAATAAATAGATTTTAAAATAAAAAATTAAATTTAAAGAAATATATTAAATTTTAATAAATTTAAAACTTTAAAATAAAATAAAAATAAAAAAACATTATTTAAATTAAAAGTAAAAAAACGGAAAATTAATTATAAATAAAAAATAAAAATAAAATACAATAAAAATATTAAATTTAAAAAATATATATATTAAAAAAACAAATAAATTTTAAATATTTAATTCAATTTAAATTATAAAAAATAATATATATATATATATATATATATATATCTATCTATCTATATAAAAGAAAATGTTAATATTAAAATAACAAATTAAATTTAAAAAAAAAATTTAATAAATAAATGAATAAACAAATAAATTTTGAAATAAAAAAAATAATTAAAATTAATAAATAAGTAAATAAATAAATAAAAAATAAAAAGTTAAAACACATTAAAAATCAATAAAAATTGAAAAATTGAAAAAAATATATTAAATAAAAAATAAAATAAAAAAACAAATTAATTTGAAAATATTAAGTTTAATTAAAAAAAAAAAATCTAATTTTAAATACACAATTTTAATTGAAATAAAAAAAATATAAAAAATTTATGTAATTAAAAAAATAATAACAAAAGATAAAAAATTTTAAAAAAAATATTAAATTCAAATAAATTTAAAAAAAATACAAAATTTATTAAATTTTCAAAAATTAAATGAAAAAAATAAACATAAAATTTAATAATAAAAAAAAATATGAAATTTCAAAAAAAAAAAAAAAATCAATTAAACAAAAAAAAATACAAAATTTAATAAAAATTATAAACAAAATTTAGAAAAAAAAAAATTAAAAACAAAAAAATGAATAAAATTTAAAATTTAAAATAAAAATAAAAAACAAAAAAAATAAAACAAATTAAATTTCAAATATAAAAATTAAATTAAAAATAATAATTTTAAATTTTTTGAATTAAAAAAAAATTAAAAAAAAAAAATAAGAATCAAATTAAAAATATACATATATTAAAAAATTTTTAAAAATTGAAAAAGAAAAAGAATTTTTTGATCGTGGTGGTCCCGCCAATCGGCCTCCCGCCTAGGTCGCGATGAAGCCCGATTTTGGGAATCGGCCTCCGCCGCCACCTATACGGGAGGCCGATTGGCGGCGCCACCACAATCAAAAATTCTTTCTTTTTTTATTTTTAATATTTTCTTTTTTAATTTGATTTTTTTTTAGTTCTTTTTTAGTTTTCTTTTTTAATTTTTTTTTTTTTTTTTTTTTTTTTTTTTTTTAAATTCGTAACAATTTTTTTTTTTTATTTGATTTTTAATTTTTTTTTAATTTTTTAATATTTTTTAATTTAGTTTTAATTTTTTTTTTTTAATTTCAATTTTTTTTTTTTAATTCCAATTTTTTATTTTAAATTTAATTTGTTTTAATTTTTTTTGTTTTATTTTTATTTTATTTTGTTTTTAAATTTAATATTTTAGATTAATTGTTTTTTAAAATTTAAAATTTATTTATTAAATTTATTAAATTTTAATTTTATTTAATTTTATTTTTTAATCTTTTAGTTTATTTCGTTTTTCATTTTTTAAATTTATAAATTGTTTCATAAAAAAAAAACAGTGAATTTATGGATATTTGTTTTTTAATTATTTGCACGTGGTTTTTTTTCATTTTTTTTTTTTTAATGATAGGTTTTTTTATTTTAATTTTCTTTTTCAATTTTAATTTTTTTTTTAATTTGTTTTTTTTTTTGTTAATTTTAAAATTTGTATTTTTTTTCTTCTTATTATTATTATTTTAATTTAAATTTTTAAATTTAATTTTTTCTTTTTTGTATTTTATTTTTTTATCTAAATTTTAATTTTGTAATTTAAATTATTTTTAAATTTTCTATTTAAATTTTTTTTTTTAATTATATGGTTTTTTTTAATAACTTAGAAAAAAATGTTTTTGATTTTTTTTTTTTGGGGTTAATTTTTGTTTTTTTCTTTAAATTATGTGTTTTTTTTTCAAATTTTGTCATTTCTTTTGATATAATTTTCGAATATTTTTGTTTTATTTATTTATTTATTTTTGTTTAAATTTTTTATTTGTACGAGTTAATTTTGTTTTTTTTAACATTTTTATTGGTTTTTTATTGTTTTTATATATATTTTTTTATCTAAGTTTTGTGTTCTATTACCAACATGAAAATCACCACTCTAAAAAAAAAGGGTTGATGCTGCATCAATACGTTTCAAAATTAGCATGAAAATCACCGCTCTAAAAAAAAAAAAGTTGATGCTGCATCAATACGTTTCAAAATTAGCATGAAAATCACTAACATTTTAAAACAAATATTCATACTTCATAAATAAAAATATTAGAGTGTCAAAAATGTGCACAAAAAAAAAGGGTGATTCTGCATCACCACTTTTCAAAATCGGGTGCTTCTTATGCTACCAAAAAAAAGTAGGTAACAATGCGATTACCTATTTCATCGGTAACAGTGTTTAAATCAGACAAATTCCCAATTACATGGATAACGGGAGGATCTTTATGCTTCCTTATAAATGGGTACATCTTTACCAACCTTCAAAAGAGGAATTTTGACACACATATTTCCTAATTCCCCAACTAGATCAAATTCAGGGTATATTGGTTGCTTTATTAAAGTTAATATTTTTGGAAATGGTGGAAAAAAACTATAATCTTAGTCAAATTATATTTTCTAATGGGTTCAAAAGATGAATCTGATATTGGTGGAAAAGATAATTCTAATCCGCTATAGGTTTCAACTGATTAAAAAATTTTAGGTTAGGTTTGATTCTTCTCTTTATTATATATTTAAGTTTTTGTTCTCTTAGAATTTATTAGAGATTTTTCTGTAGATATTGTTTTCCTCTATATTAATTATATTTCATCACATTCCAGAGGGGGAATATAGTAATCAGAAGTATCTGATACTTGAATGAGTCAAATAGGTCTATTATTCGGGTTTGTATTGGGTTGTACGAGTTATTGATGGCATAACAGAGATGTGTTTGGTGGAACATCCGAGGTTAATTGGAGTTGTTTTTTTGGATGTTTTGATTGGGGTAATTGTCGCAGATATTAATTAGTAGGGCTACGATGGCATTTCTATTTTTGAGACCAAAATAGTCCTTGGGTGGTGTAATTTTTCCATTGGGAAAGATATTGTACATATTGTAGGATTTACCAATGTGGTTCAAGATATTATTGGTTCTTCTATGATGGTACAGGGTATTGTTGATTCTTCCAAAATGGTCCAGGATATTGTTGTGGATTATAATTATTAATAAAAAATGTACAGGGATATTGGGTAATTCGTGGAGGTTTATATTTCCATTATTTTCATTGAGCTACAAGGTATCATAGCTTAGCTTCCTCCCCAACCTCTTTGTAGAAAAAAATTAATCCTAGAAAGGATGGGCATTAGTCGGTTGGAGGGTATTTTTCACAGATCACGTAAATTTTGATTGCATCTAACGGAAGCGAGGGAAAAATATTTTTAGTGCTTGTTCCATCTCTTCCTATATTTTTTTTACCTGCAATTCATCCAACTGTGTGGTAAATGTATACTCAAAATATCAGTTTTAAAGTATTCTACTAGATTAACGATTTATTCCTAAGTAACTCCTCCACGAGTGGTTCTGCTAGTTCTTCCTAGGGGGGTCTCGTATCCCATGCTTTCTCATTGTGATCCCTTTGGAACACTGATATGAAAGTGGAAAAACGAGATCTTCCTAAATATTGACAGAAATTGAATGGGTAAGAAGGATAACTAAAATTTTGAGGTCAGTGATTTGTATGTTAATCAAACTTCTTAAAACGGAGTGTTTGAAAGGAAAGTAGTTAATTTTAATGTTAAAGTTCAAAACTTAATCATGATGAATAACATCAAAATATAATGGCTGCAAGAATTAGTGACGGAGTTCGTTCCTCCTGGAATACGTCTTCGGGTCTGCTTCAAAGGTGTGTGACTGTTATATTAGGAAAGCCAAGAGAAAAGGTTACATTGACTTGTTAGTTGATTAGCGCCTATCAGCACTACTGACAATGTGGAATGCAATTCTCTGAATGGGCTTTTCAAAGAAAGACACTTTTCTTGAGAAGGCCCTCAGATGACCAAGAAAAGCTAGTGAAAGTCCACACACTCTATCTAGGTGAAAAGAAGCAAATGGACCTCTCCACGCTTGCAGATGGACTGAGTTTGATCTTTTGATCTTGAACTCTGTGCTTTGACACGATATTCAAATCAGATTGTATGCAAGAATTGGTGATCTCCACCTCTAAAAAATCTTGCAAAATAAAACTCTCTACAATATGCTTAGAAGCACCTCCTATGCTTCTCAAAATCACTCTTCTTTATTCCACTCTCCACACCCTCTTCTCCTTCAAAACATCTTCATGTTTTAAATAGGATGAGAGAAAATGAAATTAAACCTATCCATTCCCACATTTGTGTCTTCATACATCAAAGATAAAAGTTCATTAGGTTTTATTTGAATGCCACATTTAGATAAGTATTTAATGATTAAAATCCTTTTAAACCTTTTTTTAAGAATTTTCTCAGATCATGATGGCTTTCTCGAGATCATCGAAGCCAAATTTAGATTTAAGTTGAGAAACTAAAGGGTTTTTTTGACCTCGAGCTTAATGACACTTAGTGCTTAGAGATAAGGTATTAAATTAATCTTAGTGCCTTTTAATATGCCAAAACCAAAAAATATACTTTAGAATAAATTTTAAACACCGAGGGTCATGAAAATAGTGCAAAAACCCGACAGTTTGACATGTGACACCTTTGGAAGGTGGCTACATCTGCAGTCAATCCCGACGATTAAGAAGACAATGCGGAATCCTGACGGTTTGGCATGTGACAACTTCATAAGGTGGCTACATTTGTGGTCAATCCCGACGGTTAAGAGGACAGTGCGAAATCCCGATGGTTTGGCATGTGACAGCTTCAGAAGTCGGATATATCTACGGTCAGCTCCGGCGGTTGCGCTCATCTGGCGGATAATGTGATAAGTCTAATTCTGGCGGTTGCGGTTTATTTCCGCAGTTACAGGTTGTTTGACATTTTTCGCAGTGGCTTCAACTACATGTTCACATGCTAGCGGCTCTGACACAGTTACACGCTAACAGTTAACTGACATCTCCACCTTATTTTTGTTACGTCTCCTCACATGATAGAAGTTAACCTTTCTCCGACAGAGTTTAGTTGTTGTTAAAACATTTACAAATTGTAATGTTTTTAATGTTTTAAATGCCAAAAGCTTTATTCCATAGCTTTCATACTATGCACCTTAGGTTCTAGTCTTAGGTTATGATTGAGAACTAGGACTTAGACCTACGACTTAGGCTTAGGTTTTTAAACATAACCTTTTTGTGCTATTCTTAGGCATTTTAGGATTTATTCTTTAACAACATGTTTTAAGACTAGTCACTAACATTCTGGCCTAGAACTAATACTTAGCATTTGATTATGCTAACTTAGACTTATAGTGATAACACTTAGACTTAGGATTATTTTTCCTTAGGTCTTTACAATATTTTAGCACGTTACATTTTTCACCATGACTATGTCATTTTCATGGTTTCATGTCTCAGGTCGACAAAACTAACATGACCACACTTTGGACACCATATCCAAGAAGAGAGACAAAATTGGCGAATATTGTCGAAGTCACTAACGTTGATGACGAAGCTAACGACTATCATGTTGAACTGTATTCCTATGCATAAAAATAATGCTACATGTGACCATCATTTTCGTTTATCAATTTTTGACAAGATCCTGCAGATGACATGAACCATTGCTTATAATACCTTCTTGGTCTATGCAATTTTGACACAACCTGTTTATTACAAAATTCAATGACTAATTACTTATAATGGACCATCTTGGTCATTTTTCAATTTCGACACAAAACTTCAGGATCCAATTTGGATCGCACCTTCCCACAGAAATAAATTTTGGTTCTCCAAAAGTTTTTATTTGAAATTTTCATTTAAAAATAACTCTAGATCCTAGTTATAGACTCAACTAGATCTAAAAAAAAAATTACACTCTTTTTAGACATAAGGCATATAGTCTACCCAGTTCGATTTGGCAGTCATATGTTCCCCGACGGGTGAATTGGATGGCTCTTGTTATGCTGATGTCAATGCTGTTTCTTGTGGTAGAATTGGACAATTCCTCTTAGCATGCCCTGACAATTTGCAATGCTGACAAATTATCTCTTTGGAATTTGTACTTTTTGCCTTTGAATTTCCTGAATGTTGTTCATCTTCACTAGATTCATTGTTAGATTGAAGTAAGGTTTTACCTGAACGCATCTTCACTTGCAGTGTTTCATCGTCTTCTTGTGGTTGGCTTCTGGTAGCTCCAACTTTCTTGTTGTAGGCTCTCTGCTTCTAGAAATGTTCTACACAATGCCATGAACTTCCACAAAAGATGCATGGATATATTCTTTTAACACTTTCTACAACCTAGTTTTGATAAAAGAAATCACTTCTTGAATCACTACTAGAAGATTGTTTTTGTTTAATTTTCTTGTCTTGTAGCTTCTTTGTCATAAGCTCGGGATGAAGAGACCAACATTGGTCCGAGATGTGACCAATCTTCCCGCAATAGTCACACTTCATTAAGCCATATCCTAAGCCTTGATGCTTAGGCCTTTCTTGCACAGTTATTGGTTGAAGTCTTCTTTAACTATTCTTACCAAGGCCTTCTCCTTCTTGATATCCCATGGCCTTCATCATGGACAAACCTTTTTCTTTCAGAAGTTTCACTTTTCTTCTTGCTAGAAACTTCCTCTGAGTCTTAATCACTTTTTGGTGATATGAATATGTTGGGAGTTTCCTCAGCGGGTGAGGAAAAGGTTCAGATGGCCTCTCCTGTTGATTTTGGAGTTGATGAGAGAGAATAACTATCTTCATCCTCCTGATGAAGAGATAGGGTTGGATTCTTTACTTTAGTAGTTGCACCTTCTACTAAAGGATTGTTTCCTCTTTTGTTCTTTAGCAAGACTTCTATTTCCAACTATAATCTCTGCTTGTCACTCTCCATAGCTTGCACCATCCTTCATAGAGAAGTGTTTTCTTGCTGAAATTATTGATTGAAATCCTTGAGTTCTTTCAACCAAAGTTGTAGTCTTGAGTTCTTGCCCATTTTTGTACTTGAAAAAGAGATAGTAGGCTCTGATACCAAAATATGACCTGAAAGTGGAAAAACAAGATCTTCCTAAATCTTGACAGAAATTTAATGGCTAAGAATAATAACTAAAATTTTGAGGTCATTGATTTGTATGTTAATCAAACTACTTCAAACAGAGTGTTTGAAAGGAAAGCAACTAATTTTAATGTTAAAGTTCAAAACTTAATCATCATGAATAACATCAAAATATAATGACCAGCAAGAATTAGTGACGGAGTTCGTCCCTCCTGGACTACATCTCCAGGTCCGCTTAAAAGGTGTGTGACCATTATATTAGAAAAGTTGAGAGAAAGGGTTACATTGACTTATCAGTTGATCAGCGCCTATTAGCAATACTGAAAATGTGGAAGGCAATTCTCTGAATGGGCTTTTCAAAGACTGACTCTTTTCTTTAGAAGGCCCTTAGATGACCAAGAAAAGCTAGTGAAAGTTTGCACACTCTATCTAGTGAAAAGAAGTAATTGGACCTCTGCATGCTTATAGATGGACTGAGTTTGATGTTTTGATCTTGTACTCTGTGCTCTACAACGATCTTCTAATCATATTGTATGCAAGAATTGGTGATCTCCACCTCCACAAAATCCTACAAAATAAAACTCTCTACAATATGCTTAGAAGCACCTCCTATGCTTCTCAAAATCACTCTCCTTTATTCCACTCTCCACACCCTCTTCTCCTTCAAAACATCTTCTTGTTTTAAATATGATGAGAGAAAATGACATTAAACCTATCCATTCCCACATTTCTATCTTCATATAGCAAAGATAAGGGTTCATTAGGTTTTATTTGAATGCCACATTTAGATAAGGATTTAATGATTAATATCCTTTTAAACCTTTTTTTATACTTTGCTCAGATCATGATGGCTTTCTCAAGATCATCAATGCCAAATTTAGATTTAAGTTGAGAAACTAAAGGTTTTGTTGACCTCGAGCTTAATGACACTTAATGCTTAGAGATAAGGTATTAAAATAACCTTATCCCCTTCTAATATGCCAAAACCCAAAAATAAACATTAGCATAAAGTTTAAACCTCGAGGGTTAGGAAAACAGTGCAGAAACTCGACAATTTGACATGTGACAGCTTCGAAAGGAAGCTACATCTATGGTCAATCCCCGATGATTAAGAAGACAATGTGGAATCCTTATGGTTTGGCACGTGACAACTTCAGAAGGCGGCTACCTCTATAGTCAATCCCGATTGTTAAGAAGACAGTGTGGAATCCTGACGGTTTGGCATGTGACAGTTTCGGAAGGTAGCTATATCTGCGGTCAGCTCCACAGTTGCGATCAGTTGGCGGATAATGTGATAAGTCTAATTTCGGCGGTTGTGGTTTAGTTCCATTGTTATGGTCTGTTTGACATTTTCCGCCATGGTTTCAACTATCTGTTCACATGCTAGAAGCTTTGATACAGTTACACGCTAATGGTTAACTAACATATCAACCACGATTCTGTTACGTCTACTCACATGATAACAGCTAGCCTTTCTTTGAAGTAGTTTAGCCACTGTCAAAACATTTAAAAATTGTAATTTTTTTAATGTTTTAAATGCCGAAATATTTATTCCATAGTTTTAATACTATGTGTCTTAGGTTCTGGTCTTAGGTTATGATTTAGAACTAGGACTTAGACCTAGGACTTAGGCTTAGGTTTTTAAACATAACCCTTTTGTGATATTCTTAGGAATTTTAGAATTTAGTCTTTAACAACATGTTTTAAGACTAATCACTAAAATTTTCACCTAGAACTAACACTTAGCATTTGATTATGCCGAATTAGACTTATAGTGCTAACACATAGAATTAGGATTACTTTTCCTTGGGTCTTTACAATATTTTAGCACATTACATTTTTCACCATGACTATGTCATTTTCAATGGTTTCATGTCACAGCTCGACAAAACTAACATGACGACACTTTGGACACCATATCCATGAAGAGAGATGAAATTGGAGAATATTTTCGAAGTCACTAATGTTGATGATGAAGTTGACGGTGATCATGTTGAACTGTATTCCTGCACATAACAAGAATCCTTCATGTGACCATCTTGGTCGTTTACCAATTTTTGACAAGATCATGCATATGACATGAGTCGATGAACCATTTCTTATAAGACCTTCTTGGTCGATGCGATTTCAACACAACCTTCTTATTACAAAATTCAATGAATAATTACTTATAATGGACCATCTTGGTCATTTTGCAATTTCGGCACAAAACTTCAGGGTCTAATTTGGATCAAACACCTAATACATAGCTTAATAATTTCATCATATTATTCCTTTGAGATATCTCCCTATCCCATAGGTTAAGTCTTTCCAACCATTCATCTTTCATACCCCTAATAAGGGCATATTTCAATACCTCTTTATGAAAATTGGTATATGGTGACCTATGCAAGTCATATTGGAATCATAGTATGAATTAATCCCTTTTGTAGGTCATATTAAATACTTATTCTCTCAATTCCCTAGACCTACAATAGTCCTGGTATTTTGAAAGTAAATATTCCTTCATTTCATCCCAAGAGTTAATGGTACCTCCTCCTAATCCTATAAACCATCATAATGGCACCCCCTTCCAAGTAGAGGATAACAAATTCAATTTTTTTGGATCATTGGTATGATCATATCCTCTAAATAATAAATCAAACTCAAACAAAAAATCATCTAGATATTTTGAGTCCAATCCATGAAAATTTGGAAGACTTTGCAATGGTATGGCATTCAAAAGTAAATTTTCCTTCAGATAAAAAATATGAAATTCTATTGTTCAGGTTGTTATCACAGTTGAATTTACCTATCCTTCCATTTGGTAAAATATTTTCCAATACAATTCTAGGATCCCAAAGTCAAGAGGCACTAGTTAACAAGGACCGATAAGGTTATGTCGAGGTCTCGTGAATTTTTCTGGCTTCAGTGGAATATGTCCAGGTCCTACAACATCACCTAAATTAGGGATCACAATTCCTTATTTTGGTGATAGTTTTGAAGGAGGATCTTGTTTAGATATTTTAAAATTTGGATCACTTGTTTCACCTCCTACTTCTTTCAAGTTATATCAATGTCCTTCACTTATATTATGAATATTGGGATGTCCTACTGATGAGGATTGAAAAATCTCCTCTTCTTTTAATATTGATCTTGTGTTTCTATCAAGAATATCAACTTCTACTACAACAAAGAACTTTTCCACTGCAGTAGTGACAACAGTGGATCCTTTTATGGATATTGGTCAAGGTCCAGATAAAGCCTGAGATTATGCTCTTCATATGATTTCATCTATAAAGGTCACCCTTCCAAATCTTATTTGACCTTAGCCTTTTTCACCCACATGGGTGAATTTTGGATTTTTTCTTTTAACCTCTATTTCCTCTTTTAGTGATGCATACTATATGGCCTAAAACTACCTACTGAAGGTAGACCTCGCTAGAGGTTATTGAACATGTGTGTAGATTTTCTTATCTTCTATCTTTAACATCCAACCCACTGAAAAATAAGCAGGCATCTACAATCATATATTAGTGTAGTATTTCTCTTTTGACAACCTCCTGAATAATGAAGCCAAAATTTTAGGGCTATTAATTTCTCAGAATAAACAACTAATTACCTAGACATTAATTTATCAACCCATGAAGCATCTTGTTATTTAAAGGTAATCAACAAAGTCTATGCATACGAATACTAGAGGCTAATATTGATTCTAAATTATATTTCCTATGATACTTTAGAAATCACTCCTACTCACCGAAGGTAGATCTAATCTATGTACTTTCCTAAATAAATCTAGATCTAGAAAAAACTAATCAATAAGAAGAGTGTTGCAAAACTTAGAAAACATATGAAAAGAATGAAAGTGTACTCTTTCCCTAATTAAATCAGCTCACACCTGCGAAATAAATATCCAATTGAGAATCAACTAATATTAATGATAATTAAAAATTATCCTCTAAAACAAAATTCCAATTTGTGAAATTAATTAATAAGCAACAAACAAAATCCCATAACCTGTAACTCGTACATCCATACGCTAATTCATAAACCAACTAGACTACAATTGAGAAACAACAAACATTAATTTAAGTAACAACAATTAGTATTCAAAGAAAAAACATATACATATCTAAGGAAACAACAATAAAAGGGAAAAAAAGTAAACCATATCGTTATCAAGAATGCCATATATGATTAGAACTCATAATAACAACCCACCATTCAAGCCAAGGAACAACACTTAATTATAATGTAACAACACACAATCTTGTTTATAAGGAACACACTTCATCAATAACCAAAATAATCTATTTTACACATTTGATACAACTCCTCATCCAAGGGAGCGGGCCCAATTGCCTAGGAATCAATGTTTTGTAAGGAACACTTGGATCAGATTGTGAACAAATAGATATTTAAGGCTTAATTGATAGTTTCTCTCATTAAAAAGATACCTAAGAAATAATTACAATAAGAAAACAATTCTTAGTTCTACCATAAATTCAATAATTTCCCATCATCTAAGTTATAGAAAACTCACCCTTTTTTATTTTACAAATAAGGTTACAAATTAATATTACAAAATAAGCAACATCTTGAGAATCAAGGTTTCTCAGTATTTTCTTTATTATTCAAATAAAGATCTTCTATTTCAATGAAAATGCTAGGAGTTGTTGTTGCAATCAATTCTATAATGTAAGAACAACTTCATGTTGGTGTTTCTCCCTTAGCGTGAGCGCATGCAGTTGGGTTACAATTTTTGGCAAAGAGAGAGCACGTTTTGGTGAAAATCAGATGCTTGGTCGAGCAATTTTAAGCGCTCAATCGAGAAATTTTTAAGCACTCAATTAAGTTGATTGGGTGCTTAAACATAGCTATATCAAGTGTTTAAACAAACCTTTGAGTGAGCTCCTTTCTAACCCAAGTTAGAATCTTAATCAAGAGTTAGGGCTCGATCGAGATATATGGTCCAATGAAGATCTATGGCTTGATCGAGCGCTTTGGGTCGATGGAGCCATTTTTATTATTAGAAAACCAAATTCACAATCTATGCAAGCCATTTTGTGTAGAAAGAAAGGGAAATTGAGTTGGATGGATGATATCTAAGCTCGATCAAGATGGAGGAACTTAATCTAGCTACCCTTCAACCCCACCAATGACCTAGAGGATCAAGCCAAGGTAAGTTTCCTTTCTTTTTTTTCTTTTTTTTAAATTTCTCTAACAAAATAAAATAAATTAATTTGTAAAAATAACCTACCATATGAAAACCACAAAAAAACCATGAAAACCACCAAGAAAACCCTTGAAAACAACAAAAAACAACCTAGAAAACTAGTATGAAAACCCTTGAAGACCAAAAACAACCTACAAAACCACCAAAAAAAACCCTTGAAAACCACCCAAAAAAACTATAATTTAGGTTTTATATTTTTTGTTTCATTGTATAAGTTATCTGCAATGATAACATGTTTATTACGAATATTTTCTATTATAAAAAAATTGTTTTTTTATTATTTTAGGTTTTAATTTTTTTCTCTCTAGAATTTAGTGAAATAAATTTTCAAAAAAAAAAAAAGTATTTTTGTTAGTTAAAACACATTTTAAATTTTGAACAAATTATACAAGCTATATGCCCAAAAAAATTCCAAAACAAAAAAACAACTAAATGTAACCAATAAATAATTAAATTAGGTATTTTAGATTGACATTATGCATATGGTTTCTCATGGTGAAGCTCTATTAAATCAAATAAGAAATTTTATTTCATTTTTATTTTAAATTTAAATTATTTTATATTTTAAATATATTTTTAATAGTAAATATAATTATTTATTTTAAATAAAATAATTGTACTTAAATAAAATATTAACTAAATTAAAAGTCCAAAACAAGAATTTTTTGTTATTTAATTAAAGTGTGTGTGTGTGTGTTACAGTTATGTTATAACACATGACTATATAACAAAACATAAAGTTATATATAACATAATTAACATATATATAACTTTAAAATAACATAACATTATATATATATATATATATATATATATATATATATATATATATATATTTAGCTAGCATAATGTGCTCTTTATAATAACATAAAATAGGTGATGCTCAACAACTTTCTAGGACTCGAGTTTATCTATAAACTATAATTTTCCTTATAATTTCCACTACTCATATTTGTAGAATTGTTTTAATTTAATGTTATGACAACTATATATCTCTTAGTTCTCACCCTTATTAAATTTTTATTCAACTATATAATGAAACATGGCATGACTATGATATATATATGTGTGTCTATGTGTGTGTTTCAACAATGCATCACTGATACATACATTAAATCCATGATGAAAAGTGCATTTGTAGTGAATATAAGAATTTTGACTCTTTTATAATTTGTATCATATTGTTTCATGATGTAGTGTGTTGTAATAGAAACATTGTTTTCATGTGTTGCACCTAGTACATGTCATGTGTCAAAGTAAAACATTATAAGAACTTGCCTTATGGAGTATTTGGTTGGCATGAAATTTTATTAGTTTTGCAAATAGGTTTATTCCATTTTTTAAATATATTTACATATTTTTTCTCTATGAATAAAATTCATTTTTTAGGAATGCGAAAAAGTGAGTTAGATTTTATCACTTTTTTCGATATGTTTATATGGAACTCAATACTTTGGTTGATAATTTATCAAAAAAGAGACTCTAAAGTTTAGGACTTCAGCCTAGATTATTATACTTGTGCTTATAAATGGTTTTCTTGTCAACATTATATTATGTCAACATTTTCTTCTCAAATTAGTTTATATGTATTATACGTAATTTGCAAAGCCATCTGCCATATTTCCCCCAACTTTAGCCCATAGGAGTGTTGGGGGATCTAGTATACATGATCGGGCTCATGATAGATCACGTAGCTCAACTAGAGTGTGTGTTCCACCCATATATCCTCCCTATGACATTAGTCAGAGTGTCAAAGGAAATTTGTTTTCTTTGTTGATGACCTTGCTACCGATAATGTACATTCTTCACTTGTTGCAGGTACAACTCTTTCATTTTAAATCATTTTTAATGTAATAGACCTGGGCTAAAATTTCATGTAATAAAAGTTAATAAGGACACAAAATAAGACCACAGTTAAGGGACACTTATTCCAAGATGAATTTTTGGGAAAAAATCCTAGTGGTTATTCATTTGGTTTATTATGGCTAAGGAAATTGGCAAAGGCAATGGAAAAGGCTTTGGAAAGGAAAAATTGAATTTTTGGCACATTTATTTATGAAAATAATGTAAATTAGCATGAAATTAAGGTGAAAGGTCACAGGTTGCATGGGAGGAGGGAAATGAAGGAAAATAATGGAAAATGAATAAAATGGAGGCCTCATTGATAAAAGACTTATGAGGATCAATTGGCAATATTTTCTCACACTTGTGGCTCTCATTCTATTCAATCTCTCTCTCATACTCTTGGATACTTATATTTTTATTGGAGAACTCTTGGAGGAGTGTAGAATACTTTGGATTTGGAACAGGAAGGAAAAGGAAAGGTAAGAAAGTGTAAGAGGACGTTGAGATCAGTGGCTATAGCTGGATTTCTTTGCAGTTATCAAGTTGCATGTATGATGTCCTTGCTATTTTTGGAATAAATGGTGTATGCTTGTAGCTTTCTTGGTCATGATCTATCATTGGCATGGAGGATTTCCTGGATTGACAATGCATTTCCCTAGCCTTGCCATTTCCTATATAGCGATGGTGTTGTGGGTTTAGTTTAAATGTTTGTTTTCAAGTTGGTTCTCATGTACCTTTGGTTGTGGGTTGGGTTATTATTTCCTAGAAGCCTTGGTTGGAAAAATGATCTAGAAGCCCTAAGTGGGTTGAATTACTAGTATTGGAAGCCCTGGTTGGAAAAATTATCTTGAATCCCTATAACAGTTGAGTTTGAGTTACTAGACCTGGAAGCCCTAGTTGGAACAATCACTCAGGATCCTTGGAATATCTTGGGTAGAGACCAATCCATGATGGTTGTGATTTCCAAACATGACGTGGAATCACTAGTTGAGGTTTGAGGTGGTTTAGCCTCTAGAAGCCCCGGTTTGGTTTTGATGGATTTGGTTTATGAGATCCCACATCCATGCTTGGAATATGGCATGGGGGTGAATATATGAAGAGAGATTTGGCTCAGCCATGTCTATCTTCAGTTGGAACGTGGAAGTCCCAGGCTTGGTTGCATTTTTTGTATGGAAATAAGAGCTTTCTTTCCCTTGTATTGATGGGTAAATATACTTGTTATTTTATGGTTTATATGGTTTTTATGTGCTTGTCATTTTTGTTTCTTATATGTTGGTTATGACTGATTTTTATTATGGTGATGAATTATGGCTCTCATCATGTTTTGATTCATAATTGAATGAACAATGTATTTATGCCTAAATAGAATATAATGCAGTTAATGTGATGTAGAAAAAATGCTTCTTAGTGATTCTCAGATAAGTATGAGATCCATATGCTCAAATTTTTTCTTTACACCTATAGATTACATAATTTTAATATGTTTGATGAAATTCATGTCATGGCTATTAGGGGTCCAATCTAGGCCTTGTCATTATTTTTGCAAATACATCATTGTTTCGCTGTTATATTTCATGTTTGATTTTTCCATTGTGTTTTGGGCAGTGGCCTGGGCTCTGGTCCTGAAAAAGTGCCTTAAATCCCGTGTACACAGGCACAGTTCTGGCCAATTGAGTCCCTGGATGCATGCATGCATATGTCATGGGAGTGTCTAGATTCTCCTAGATGCATCCATGCATATACTATGAGAGAATCTGTGGGCTAAGTGGGTTAAGATCTCAGTGGGACCCATGGTCTAGTTACCTGAGTGGTTGGGATAGTTCATGGGAGTCTTGTTGTTGATGTGGAAGGTTTTTATGATGTGTTTCTGTCGGTTCCACTTCCTTAAGGTCACATAGGAAGTTGAGTCTAATCATAATAACTCTTCGTCACATGTTTAACTTGGTTGGAAGGTTACTTGGGTAGATGTGCGATCATGATGGTACATTTAAACTTTGTTTGTTTATGTATTGAAATTTTCTTTAATTTTTAAATTTTCTTCAATTGAAGTGTTTGAATTTAACGTATATCTTATTATGCTTCTAGTTTTTTTATATATTTTAAACTATGTTTATGATTTGTATACCCTCAACAGGGTGAATATGAGGATCTTAGTCCGACTTCGATCCCTCCATGGAATGACGTTATAGCCAATATCATAGTTGAGGATGTTAGGGCCCAACATACATGGATCACACGAGCGATGGATAAAATATCTACTAGTTGACCTACTAGCCATAGTTTTTCTTTGATGCTGGATAGCATCAATAGGTTGATCGAGACATACTAGAGGGAAGGCCAACTAAGCCACCTCTTATACTTTATACATAGGATTAGGATATTGGAGGTTAGAGGCCCACATACTTGGAAGTAGTGAAAGATGCCACCAAGAACATTGATGTGCATGGGTAGTTGTTTGATATCCCTTCGGACTATCGTGCTAGACATGCTAGTGTGATTGTGCTAAAATATTTTAAAAATCTTAATGTGACACCTTTTGTTTACGATCAATTCATTGGAGCTTAGGGATAGTACCCCCAAGATTACCAGGTCCCCATTTACTTTTAAAATAATATATATATATGTGGATATCGTGCTACATATGAGGCCAAATTACACTAGCACCAAATTTAACTTTTATCGACCTGAATTAGTATGTAGCTATGATCGTGTCAGGGCTCGTAGGGACCTTGTGCATGTAGTACCACCTTTGACATTGTTTCCATGACAATCTAAGACTGTGGTATTGCTGATAGAGCTAGATCAATTATCGCAAATTGACATTGAGATCGGACATACCATTGCAGATAACATGTAAAGGACAATGGCCATTGCACATGTCACATTGCGTGGAGAGATGACCAGACCGCCTTCATTTCTTCATGAACCACCAGTTCCATTACATGATTATTCATATATAGAGAGTCTAGGGAAGGACCAATGTTTTTCATATGCATGTATGTGTCGTGAAACAATCCATGACACTTGGAGGGTCCACGACCCACGTGACATAGACCAAGTACACATATACATAAATTTTGACTCTGATCATCAAATTATATATATATATATATATATATATATATATATATATAAGTTCATATCAGAATGCATTTATATTAATAATTTCATGATAGCATGCATAAACATCCTAGCTACATAGATGAGCCTCTCAAATCATATGAGGAGGAAGTTGACCAGCCAGAGAAACCTCCTCTAGAGCATGTTTTTATGGCTCAGTATCCTCCACCTCCACCTCATAACACTCATGTGGAGGAGAGTCACGATGTACATATGCATGGACTAACAGTTGATCTAAAAAATCTTATTACTAAGATTTCAACATTTCCTTCTTTTTGCATGTATGCATGTTAATTAATTCACGAAGTAATTATATTTTTTATTTTCAATTATGTACATAGGCCAATATGAAAATTGGTTTTGATGCCGCAGTTATGTGTATTCATGTGTGGGATGTTGGGTATGGAGGAATTAAGACACAGGCACGGGAGCACCAAACCCAGATTTATCAAAGACCCATCCCACTTGCCTTCTATTTGCACTCTACTAAGCCACAAGTAGGGGACTAATTAAATGAAAAGTTAAAAAAAAAAATTCCAGATTGTTTATTTTGTACAAATATTGTTCTAATCAATGTTAATTTGAATGTGTTATATTACAGTACCGAATTATGGATTCTTACTCAACACAACGAAACACACACAACAGTTCTAGAAGTGATACTTTCTAGAGTAGATCATAGATAGTTTGTATATTTTGAGGACCATTTCATAGGGAACATTCACATGTTATGTACATACTTTGTATATTTTCATACATTGATAGTTTATGAATGCATGAACTTTATTTCAGTTTATGCATGCTTATTATTTTAGCTCATCGATGTTCATGTACAATTTAATTTGTATACATTTTCATATGGGCAGTTTATTACCATACAATCGTTATTTCAGTTTATGGATGTTTATTAATCTTGTTCATGGATGTTCATTAATTTTTAGTTTATGGATTTGTTAATTGTTTCTCTAGTCTAAAAAAAATTGCAGTATAATGTTTATTAAAAAAAATAACAATTTTGACTTCTCAAGAAATAAAATAAGGAAATAAGCACAATATCATACTATGATGAAAGTCACTTTGATACTTAAAATGAACTGAAATATATCACAATTCAATTAAAAAACACAAATAGAATCAAAATAAGTTTTAAATTCAATTTTAAAATATGTATTCAACGAGTAAACAAACATTAAGTTGTATTAAATTTTATTTATTTTGAGGTCATCTACAAGAGATTAGTCATAACATGATATAACTCATATGTATTGGAATTTAATACACTAAAAAATAATAAATGATATGTTTTTAGATAGTTTTATATAATTTTATGAACTTTCCTAAATTTACTTGGCTATCCAAATATTTCAATCAATTCCTTATCTTAATACCTTCAATTAAGAATATTCAATAAGTAAAATTTTACAAAATAACAATTTTGATTTCTATTTTCATAGAGTAAGTAAATAAGTACTTGATCTTAATATGATCCAAGTCATTTTGATACTTAAAATGAACTAAACTAGCAATTGCACCATATGTTGCAAAGGAAACGTTGTAAGGCATAAATTCAATCGTGAGACATATAATATCAATGAATATAAAAATTAGTAAAAAAAATTTCATTAAAAGTTAGAATATAAAGAGAAATCACTTAATCCAATTCCAAGTTCCAATACCAAATATTTAATCCAAAAGGTGTTATTTTTCAATATTGAATTGTCTCCCTTGATAAAAATATTATAGTCTTTTACCACTTTCTCTTAAGGTGATTAGATTTTCCTTTTCTTGTCCTTGCTTAGTTATTTTGTGCATTTGGATTGGTATGTGATAAAGGAGGTTTATATTCAAATATTATTTTTCAAAAATGAAAAACTCAAAATTTATCATTGCATGAACTACTTTTGGGATTTTGGACTGGTTTATGATAGAGGAGGTTTATATTCATTTTTTTTTTCAAAAATGAAAAATTAAAAATTTACCATTGGATGAACTAGTTTAAAGCATATCTACCAAATAGATATATCAATAAATCTAGTCACTAACATAACAACTTTACATTGTTTTATAGGAGAGAAGTGGATCTTTTGTTGAGCATTGATTAAATAATTATTTTAGCTAACATAACAAATTTAATTCAATATTTAGAGATACCATGGTGAGCTCTAATGGTATCATCCACAAGATTTCCCTTATTCAACATGATATATTCCTAAGGCAACATAATATATTCCAAAAAAATGGAAAAATTTTGTGAAGTGTACATTGGATGTTGATATTGTTTCCTTCCACATAGGTTTGGTGCATATTTCTTTCTCCTCTCATAGTCATTTATGTTTCACTTGATCAAAAGCTTCTAGCATTTTACATTCTACCTACATATAATTTTATCATGTACTTGCACATAAATTCAACATGTACCCATTTCATACTTCAAGTCTTTTATGATATCTATTTCCCCTAATTGTGAAAAATTCCGGCAAGTTACAACTCAAGCTTGCATACCTATTAAATAATTTTATGTTAATTTCGATACAACCATCTTATATGAAATTTTACCAAGGAAATAATTTAAAACTTAAGTGTACAATTTCCAGTCTTCCTCTAATATCCATTTTCACTAACACTGCCAATTTCTATCATTTACAGCTCAAGATCATTTTCCCTCTCGTATTATTTTTGACCCATGAAATGGTTCTAAGTTAATTTGGTCACAACCATCTTATATCCAATCTTTCTGAGAGCATAATTTCTAACCTAGGTGGTAGGGAATAAGCTACTATGTAGAACTTATTTATAGTTGTTCTGAAGACCAAAGAAGCTTTCCATCCTTTATTAATCATTCTCAATGCTAGAGATTAAATGAATCTTGTGATGAAGTTCAAATCTAAGGTATTTGTATGAATTAAGTTCCCCTACATTGATAATCTCATACATAAATATAGTGTAAATGATCTTTTAGAATCTAATTATCACAACCTTTATCTCATCCATCTTTATTGGTAGACATGTATGATAAGAGAAATCTTGGAAGAATTATAAGTTACTTCATGAGATAAGAGAGACACTACATTAACCATTCATGTTATAATATAAACCTTAAAATTAATTTTATATGTATAGCAACTCCTCCCCCATCTCTAATCAACTAGGAATTCTCAAAAAAATCATTTCTAGCTTGTGCATGCCAACAAAATATAACAAAAAAAAGGCTATGTAATCAAATAAAATAGATGAGTTACACTAATTTTGTTTATGAAAAAAACTTAGAGGAATTTAATTCAGATAAATATCTAGAAAATATTCAAGCTTAAACAAAATCTTAAGTGGAAATATAACAATCGGAGAATGAATAAAGAATGATGGAAGGCCTATTTTAGTTTTGAGAAAATTGTAAATGATGAAATTTTTGCTTTCAAGAGAAAGTGAAACTCCTCTTTCACACCCAGAATACTCTAGTTAACTTATATGGATGTGAAGTGTAGGGTTGTAGCATCTCTAGATAATTATAGAGGAATTGCAAAAAAGAAGTGTTTTATAACTTATAATCTTGATATTAAAATCAATATGCCATATCTCATCCCCTTCATAAAAGTTGGTATTTCCTCCATTAAGAGTATGGTTGTGACTATGAACATTATGTACAATCAAAATACAATTAACATGAGAAATGAGAGGTTTATTAAGTTTTATTAAAAATTTAGTCAACACCAGGGTTAGAACAAAGTTACTAAGCCTTTGCTAAACCATTTTGAATAAATGAGGTAGTCATTTCATAGAATAATGACGCCATTAAGAATAATCATCAAAAGTATAAATATTGAGTAAAACTTCCCTCCAATATTTATGAGCATAGAAACAAATTTCTAAAACAAAATAATTAATTTGTTATCATTTTCCATAAGGTTAGATAAACCAAATTTATTTTTTATAGATGGTGGAAATCATTATCATCATCAAAACCCACCTTATTTATTCCTAATAGTAGTAGTTACCTTCATAACTTCTTCATCATCAACTAGCCCAACCAAATAATATATACACCAATACACATATATCACCTTATATCGACCACCTCTCAATGACTTCATGAATATCTCAAGTACTAATTGGGAAAGTATTGAAATAAAAGTGAAATGTTATAGTGGAGCATCAATTATTTATAAAACAGTGATGACATATTTTCCCTTCATAAGGAAATGATTGACATGGAAATATTTAAGAGGAAAGAAAGGCTTGTATAAATTATTAAACATACAAAATATAATAGATGTTGAAATAATTTCTAACCAACCCAGAGTTTTATCATCTAGCAAATATGACAAATTATTTTTAACTTGAATATGGAAAAAATGATACAGATGATTTTGTTGAAGAATACTTCAATCTCACTGATAGTTAAAAACATAATACAATAAAAGTTAAGGATGAATAGGATGTTGTAATAAATATTTGTATATGTACAATGAAATTATAATACAAAAGATCAATGTAAAGGAATAATTTGAAAATGGATAAATAATGTGTTTGGAAATTTACATATAAGTTAACTATTTTTAAAAATAAGTCTATTTTTTCAAAAAAAGTAAAAATTAAAAACCTTATGCTGGCGAAAATAATTTTCCGTCTTATTTAAAATCACTATAAAAAAATGTTTTGGAATTGACGAGGGAAATATATTATCATTATTAAAAAATATTTTGGAATTGACAAGGGAAAAAGAGAAATCAAAATATCGTTTATTCCAATTAATATGAGGAATTTTTTTTTATGAATAAGGCATTGTAAAAGTACTATTACATGGCAATCGAGAAAAGTAGTGATTAAATTATATTCCAAGCTAGAAAAAATTCCTTCCCATCTAAAAAATTCATAAAAACCACGTCTCATTATGAATGAATTTAAAAATCATTAAAAATCAAGAGATTGGCCTATGCTCCTCGAATGGTGAATCTGCATAAGTAAGCATACCATAGGTGCTACTTAGTGTGGTAGGCTAGGTGATGCTTACCCCTATGATAGGTGATGCTTGGTGGGAAATTGGCTTGGTGAGGGTTAACGCTATAGTTGAGGTGATTCGTTTCATTATTATATCAACATTAAATTAAATTATTTTACATATCTAGGTAATAAAAATTACAAAATGATCATGGAAAATGAAAGGAACAAAATAAATTTTTTCTTACTAGTTCCTACTCTCAAATATAATTCCATAGTTATTTTCATTCTTAGAATCTAGTGAGTGAAAATTTTATGGAAGGAGTCGAACTGTTGAAGTGGAGGGTAAAATTGTAAGATGACAATCAAGGGGGATTAATGGGGTATGTAAGTCAGTAAGGTCTGGAGCGGATATTGGTTGGAGGTGGTCGCCTGCAAAGGTGGTGTGAAAGTTACAACTCTATCACTGTACAATTGCTCACTATTGGGTGGAAAAATATTATACTTGTGGTATAGAAAAGGAAATCCAGAGCTAGATTTGATGGTCTGAGGGGAGACAAAAATGTATCATCATAGAGGTCAAACAATAAGAGGTATTGGTCCATGAAGAAAGGGACCAAGCAGGGAAGGGGAGAGACATTAGTAGAAGGAAAAGGGGGGAAAGACACAATGTTGGATGAAGAGGTGGCCCATAACCCTGACTGGTCTAATAGAAAATTTTGACCTATTATATATATATATATATATATATATATATATTGGGTTGGAATCTTATTTAAGATGAATGTTAAAAACAACACGTCATATTTTATTGATTACCTTTTTCTTTACCTCCTTTAATATAACGGTTGTTTCTTCCCCTTTTCTAATATAAGGGTTATTACGTTAGTTGTGCACATAATTTCTGAACATATATGAAAAAAATTACTTTAAAGGTGTCACACAAGATGAGACATAGTTACAATAGACTTCAAGATGGAAAAATCAAACAAATAAAATATAAAATAGGAATAAAGTAAAATGCATCAAAAATTAAAGGGGAAAAATATTTGAAGGGCCAAAAATGCTTTTCTTGTTGCTTTATAGTCATATCTTACTCCTCCGTAATATTGTATTGCAAGGTTATATGAAGATATTTTATCCTTCATAAATTGTGATATCATGAATACCTTTTATTTTTCGAGAGGTTACTGAAACATTCCTTTTGTTTTCATTCACATGAAGAATTTTTTTGGTTTAAAGGTTTCACGTTTGTAATTGCATGTTATTTCAATTTATTCATGCAACACTCATACGACAAACAAAGTCTATATTTCTTTTTTGGACTTCTCTAGCTTTCCTCTCACTTTACCAACTACTTAAACGTGTGCTTTTTTTTGTGATTTGATCTTTGGTGGGGATGAAAATTCTTAGAAAATGTAAGATGTTTGTTGGGATAATTTGTGCTATAAATATGGGTCATTCCAATGGTCTCTCCATGCACTGGTTAAGTAGTATGTGAGAAGGCCATTATAATAGATTAGGTTTTTTTGAAGCATGGAGAAGGAAGGGTTATCACAGAACCTTGCATTTAAGGAGCATTCCCCTTGCAAAATTTTAGACTTAATAGAATTCAAGGACTGGTCATTCTACAGGGCCATAATGGTTGAATTCATAGTGACAGTTTTATTTCTGTATGTGATAGTTGCCACTGTCACCGCGAACGCCAAGAGAAACGAGAGGAATCTATGTGGTGGGGTGGACATCTTGGGAATTTCTTGGTCTTTCATAGGAATGAGCTTCGTTCTCATATATTGCACATAAGGAGTCTTAGGTTCCCATTTCTTCTTTCTTAATATATACTCCCATGTTATGGTCATATAGTCTCTTTATTGATTATTCAATTTGATAGTGTAGGTGGACACATAAACCCTGCAGTAACTTTTGGGTTGTGTGTTACTCAGAAATTGACTCGCAATTGAGCATTACTATATATGGTGGCACAATATGCGAGTGCAGTATGGAGATTGGGGATTGACAAAGGATTGCAGAAGATTTACTATTCCACCAGGAGAAGAGGAGCCAATTAAATGTCCCTGGTATTAATATCCCCCATCCAATACCCACGTACCAATGGAAATTAATAACGAGACCTACCCGTAGGTATAAATGTGTAAAAATAAATAATAAAGATGCATCTATGGGATAACAATAAAAAAAAGAACATTGTGGACGCAACATTGTTCTTCATGTCAAAAACACCACAAAAATCAAAAACATCTCCATATGTTCAAAATACCCAACAAAAATTCATTCCTCAAATGCAACACAGACATTAAGAAGCACCACGAAAAAATGAGATACAGAACCAAGTCCCTAATCAAGAGATAATGTTCTTCATCAAGATAGAAATATGTATTACATGGAGTCATCAAAAAAAGATCGTTGAATGAAAAATTAATTATATATATATAAAATTTGATATAGATATAGATATTTTTTAAGTAAAACTTTACTGCACTCACTAACGTGGTTTCAAGTGTTAGTATTGTGCCTAAAACTTTCCCAGTGATCCAAGTAGGAATTCCAAGAGATATGTTCGTCTCTTGAGATGTTTGTGGATGTGCATGGACGAGCATCTAGAGATTCTAGCACTAAAAATATAGGACAATATAATTAAGGGTAGAAACACCTCACCCAACAACATCCACATGTTCCACAAATCACACAACCAATTCTGGGGCTCCATCTGAACCTAGCAACTCACACGTACCGGTCCAATCCTAGGACCTGTTCAGTAGTGTATCCAACCAACCAAAGTAATATTACACTAATTTACAGTCCAGTTTCATTCGTTCAAGGAGGAAATTCGGTTTCGAGGGTTTGTAGATGTGAAAGGAAGGGTTGTATGTAGTCTTTTCCCTAACTGTTAATGCCTGTTAATTGTTTTTTATAACTACTAATATGATGACACACAAATATTTAATCATCTAAAATTCAATCTGACATTGCATAGATGTACACATTGGCAACTAGGGGAGTTTTTTTCAAAGAGGAATGTCTTACGATGTAAAAATGAAAATATCAAAAATAAAAAGATTGATTTAATTTTAAATGACATTTTTATTCCTATAAATGTGTCATTCATATGTATCTATTTCTTTTATTATAATTTTAAAATATGAAATTGTGATTTTGTACCATCACTCTGCAACCCACTATGGTATATATGTTTTAATATAGTACAATTTCCTATTTAATCCTAAAAATAAAAATAACCCACCCCATCAGGGTTTGGTCTTGTGGCCAACAGACGCTTGCTAAGGCGTTCGTTCCGTTGTGCAAGTCACGAGTTCGAGTATTATATTACCCGAGGGTCCTCATGGACGGCGTGATGGTTCCTCCTAGGAGTATAGTGGTATCCAGTAGGATTCAACCCCGTGTCATGCAAGTATGATACCGATGTCGTTGTCGATTCTCCTAGTACAAAAAAAAAGTAAAAAAAAAAAAAAACCCTATGTGAAAAAAAATTTACTCGATTAAAATAAAATAAAAATAAGAAAAAAATCACATTAAAATGAAATTAACAGCATGGTATTTGCCCATGGTATTGGTATTCACATGGAATTCACCAGCCCAAAATGGTAGAGATGTTGTGATGTAATGTAATGACTTGTTTAATCATAAAAAATAAAAATAACTTTAAGTGAAAACACTTTTACTTGATCAAAATAAAATAAAAATAATTAAAAAATAGTGTTCCAACAAAAATAATTTCATGGTATTCACCCATGTTATTGATTCATGGTATTCATTTGGAATATAGTTTATTTAAAGGGTGAAATTCTGGAGTTAAGATGAATATACTTCCTTTAATTATGGTGAGTAACTAATGGTAAATATGATATTTACTTTAGTATGAGCTATTTTGAAGGCTTTTAATTTTAAATGGTTTAATAATGAAAAATTATTGCACAATATTTAAAAATCATGGCATAAATATTGCAACTGCATCCATAAATTATGGTATAAATTTTTATGGCAATTATCAAAATGCCATTGTATTCGGCAAAGGCTACAATAAGACCTTAAAATTATGGTCCAACTGAATGTTTGAAAAAAAAAAATTCATAATATTGAAAAATAAATATTTTTTTACAAGGTTAAGCATTATAACTTGCATTGGTTAATGTTAAACTAATAATAGTCAAGAGGTAAGTGGTTTCTAGAGTCCTACCTTAGCATGGAGTAATAAAATTAAAACTAATTTTTTTCTTCCATACAATAATCAATCAAATTTTATTATTTCAATATACTTTATATGAATAATTAATAATGAAACAATTATGTAAAACTTTATGTGTCACATTAAACACTAAATCGCACATCGTGTTCATCACTACTACAAAATAATTACATAATAATGCATATTATTGCCCAAAAAAAATAAGTATATGAAGGCTTCGTGTTACAAAATATCGAGAGAAGACATACTATCTATCTCAACACATAAATAGACATTATTACCCCACCCTTCGTCCTATATATATACTAACAGAATGCATATTATTGGTATACAACCATAAATACACCACTAGCTCTTACAAAATACCCACAAAACACATACACTTGGACTACAAACATGAAGATTGATTTCAAACTACAAGGTAGCAACCCGACCAACGGAGGGCAAGAGGTTATTGAGATTTGGATAGCATAATGAGAGATTGAAGGAAAGAAGGGTTGATGATGGTGTAGCTTTTGAAGCCTCATGTCACGAACAAGCCTTTGAATTATTTCTAGGTTCTCTCCTTCCCACCTATTGTATAAAACAACATTCCTATATCATATAAAAAACTCAATCGCCTCGACATAATTTCACTTTATTTGTCTCCCCCAACAACTGCTTCCACAATTAACACTTTTCCATTCATTGGCATTGCCTCGTAGCTTCTTCTCGTAAATTCCACACACATCTCATCCTCCCAGTCATGAATAGTCCACTGCAACATTGATAATATAATATTTCTAGCCTTCAATGTGTAGTAGGGACAATAATAGCATAATTAAATTTCTTATGAAAATGAAAAACCATGGATGAAATCATTACCTTCATCATAACTACATCGACATAAGGTATGTGCTTGAACATATTTCCCTCCATATGCTCCACCCCTGTAACACACACTCGATATCAATTACAAGCTTCTATATATAATCATGCACTTTCTATCTCGTTACATCAACAAATTTATTTTTATGTTGACCAACATTAGAAATCTTACCTGTTATGGTAGGCACAATGACGAGGACATAAGGGAGATTAAAATTAATTCCATGCATATATGAATGTTGTTAGGTCCCTATATTACTAGTGTAGTCCCTTATTGTTGTTATTGTAGGACCCTTATTGTTATTGTTGTACCCTTGTAACCCCCATATTGTTATTGTTGTGCCCTTACATTATTATTTTTAGGTAGACTAGGATTATATTGTGACCCCATGGACTCCTATATATAGAAGGAGGTTTTTTCATTTGTATCATCCAAAAATTTTTCATTTATGTAATGTAAATGTGGTTGTCCCCTCGAAGTGGCTTATTTTTTTCTCATCATTAGTTTCCAATACTATCTTTTTTCCATTATGAATCATTTATTGTATCAACTTTGTCAAACCTTCCATTTTTTCCTTCAAACTTCCATTTTTTATTCCATGCCATTTTTCAGACCATTTACCTTATCTTCCACGCCTTTCCTCAAACCATCCATCTTAGCTTCCACGCCTTTCTTCGACAACTTCTTACATAATTCCAATCTGATGCTCAAAGAGAAAGTTCTGACGATTTTCCCAAGGTCACCTCTTTTAGATGAAATTCGGGAGCCTACAAAAACCCTAACATCCACTAATCATATCTCCGAAAATATTGTGAACCAAGATCTGAAATTTTTACATGTGTTCCTTATGGTTTTAGCTTCACGTGATAAACATTTCATCTTTTGAACCTTCAAATAAAAAAAGGTATAGCGAAAATTACACGATGACCTATTTGGAGCAGTGAAACCCTAGAATCCAAAGCTCTGATACCAAATGTTATGATGTTGGAAATATGATGCAATATGTTTTCCTTAATGGAAAACTACCTGATGAAGTTGTCCTTGATGGAAACCTACTTTATGAGTTTCCTTTTTATATCAACCTATTTGTTAAAGATATAAAAATGATGTTTCTATAGGTCAGTTCAGATGTGTTAGAGAAAGGAATTCCAGTAAGTGACAGAAAAATGAAATAGGAAATATTTCTCAATGTATACGCAGGTTTGATGAAGAGAACCCGCTTATGGAGGAAATGTATACACCACTTTGTATACAAGAAACCCGCGTATACATCCAGAATTAGTATATACACAATTTTTATGAAGAGAGGTCGTGTATACACGCGGGTACAAAGAAGCAAAGTCGTGTATACCTTTTGCGCTCTGAAATTATGATACCAAGGGGAATTACCATGGTATTAGCCCACAGTATTAAGTTTTGTATCATCTAATTAATTCCATCCAAGAATACCATCGACACTTGTGTGGTTTTGGCTCATGGTATTGATAAAGGCTAATCCTATATAAGGAGAGGAAGATCATAGTGCAAGGTGTGCATATGTAAGGGTTCTTGTTGATTACTTCTCTCTGAAGTATATCTACATGGGATGAACTATGTTTTATTGGTAGATATGAATCTATGATGCAACATTGGATACAATGATGGATCAGGATCTCTAGACCTGAAATGATTGTGTACTTGCATGATCTAATGATGAGATGTTTGGATCTGTGACCTGGAGCATGTTTGTTGAAGTGAAGTGAAGAAATCTGGGTAAGTCTATAATTGTGAAACATTCTGCAAAGTTAATATTTATAGATCTATACGCTAGCTCGTCTTGGTGAAATCATATATATACGCGGCTTTGTATCAGAAAAAGCATGTATGGAAGTCAGAGTTTTCTGAAGCTTACTGCAGAGGTTATTTGTTTATTTCTGATGTATTTCTGTTGTATTTCAATGAAGTCTTCATGTAGATCTGGTTTTCTTGAATAATGTATATTTTGATAAGTTGAATATGTACAAATCTGATCAATGAGTGAGTAAATATATTTAATGATGATAGATTGATTAAGGCTTTTGAAATACTAAAAAGATATCTGACTGAAAGCCTTAGATCTAGTTCTGTGACTGGCCATATTATGGAAGATCATTATTCTCATATCTATACGCAGGTTGGTGTGAAGGAAAGCACGTATACACGCAGGATCAGGAAAGAAAAGTAGTGTATTTATTTTAAGATAATGAATGATCATGGTCAAGATTGATTCTGCATACTGATTCTGAAAGCTGCCTTATTACTGTGTTTTGGTTACAGTGATCTCACTGTTCTGATTGAAGTTTGGGTGAATTTGATTATTGATGATCTCTGTGATGAATTGTGTTGAATTTTTGGGATCCAGTGTGAAAATTGATGAAACGTGGTTTGCAGTGGTTATGAGGGTTGAAGCCTTCAGTGTGGAAGTAGAATATTCCTGCCAATAGAAGCTGGTGTTTTGTTCAGGGGGTTGAAGCTCCCTTCCAGTAGTGGCTGGTAAACGAGATCAGGAGGTTGTAGCTCCCTTCCAGTAGTAGCAGGAGAATGAGAGAAGGTTGCAGCCTTCTGTAGGTAGATGTCTACATACTGATATGAGTCTGCATCAGTACAATATTTTAAGTAGTTTTCCATATAATAAATATTGAAGATAGAGATGACAAAAGCTGTGGTTTTCTCCCAAATTTGGTTTCCACCTTAAATCTTGGTGTTCATGTGTGATGCTCTTGTGTGATGATTTATTCTATTGTTACTGCACATATTTACTTCTTAACTATCTGATGCATAACTAATAATATGAGTTAAAGAGTGTTTCTGAAAGTTTATCTAACAATAAATTTATCTTAGTATATGAAATTTTCTGTTGGTATATCCGTGTGTATATGCTACTTGGGTTCATTAAAGTCGCATATGGAATTCAGTAAAGAAAAATTTAAAGCTTTCACTGAGCTATAAATATTTATCTACCCCCACCCCCCCACCTCCCGCATTTTTTCTACATATGAAACCAGCTCCAAAAATAGAAGAAAAGAGATATCAACGCCTTAGAAATAAGCTACTTCGAGGGGGAAACCTCCAATACATTACATAAATGAACAATTCTTGGATGATACAATTTACAAAACCTCCTTTCTATATATAGGAGTCCATGGGGCCATAATGTAATCCTAGCCGGCCTAACAATAATAATGTAAGGGCACAATAATAAAAATATGGGGGTTACAGGGGTACAACAATAACAATAAAGGGGCTACACTAACAACAATAAGGGACTACCTTTGGGAAACCTGATTTATTGGAGAAGGCATTCGGGTTGGCAAGAAAATTGAATGTAAAATTATGGCGACAAGGAAGCCTACCACTCACATATATAAAAATGGAAGTGTTGCTACTCCTAGACTTACACAACCTACAAGGTTGACACCACAACAATTGGAAGAAAAAAGAGGAAAAAGGCTTTGCTACAGCTGTGATAGCAAATACACTAAAGTTCATAAGTGTGATGAGAAGAAATTATTTTACATAGGTTGTGAAGAGGAGGAAGAAAATGAACAAGAAACTTCACAAGAAGTGGATATACACCAGGAACCAACCCTACAGAAAGAAGAAATGAGTCTAACCATATCGTGTAATGCATTGGTTTACCACTCCTCAAACTCTCAAGTTAGAAGGACATATCAATAAGAAAAAGGTAATAATGCTGATTGATTCGAGTAGTGCCCATAATTTTATTCATTGTAACGTAGCCAAGTAATTGAATTGATTCTTATACCCAGCACCAGAATGTCAAGTGATAGTTGAAAATGGAGGAACTATAAATTTCTCTGGAAAATGCCATAATATCAATCTATCCATGGGGGAATATGTATTGAATAGAACAATTCTTTCCATTTCAATGGGAGGTGCTGATGTTGTACTAGGAGCACAATGGTTACAATCTTTGGGGATGGTAGCTTTTAATTTTCAAGAAATTTTCTTGAAATTTTTTTTGGAAGGAAAGGAAATAAAATTACAAGGTATCGCAAGGAAGTCAGGAAAGATAATAAGCTCTAATGTCATGACAAATCTTCTGAATAAAGAAAAACAAGGTGTAATTGCATAGTTATGCTCACTAGAAGTTCCAACATCAAAATCATCTATTTCTCCAGATCTCCAAAAAGTCTTGGAAAATCATTCCAAGGTGTTTGAAACTCCCAAAGGAATCCCACCTATTCATGATCATGATCATGCTATTCATTTGATTCCAGGAAGTGTTCCTCCAAACATCGTGCCTTATATATATTCATATGTCCAAAAGAGATAAATTGAATGTATGATTGCAAATGTTAGAGGTCGGTATAATTCAACCTAGTCAATGTTCTTTCTCTGCTCCAGTAGTATTGGTGCACAAGAACGATGGATCATGGCACATGTGTCTATATTATAGGGAGCTCAATAATCTCACTATTAAATATAAATTTCCCATTCCTGTGATTTATGAATTATTGGATGAATTACATGGAGCAATATATTTTACCAAGTTGGATCTTCGTTCAGGATATCATCAAATTAGAATGAAGACCGAAGATATTTCGAAAACAACATTTCGAACTCATGAGGGTAATTATTAATTTTTGTTCATGCCTTTTGGCCTTACCAATGCACCTTCTACATTTCAAGGGTTAATGAATTCCATTTTCAAACCCTTCCTTAGAAAATTTGTGCTAGTATTGTTTGATGACATATTAATCTATAGCAGGTCTTGGAAGGATCATGTTCAACATATTGATAGGGTGCTCAAACTATTGTAGGAGAAACAATTATATGCAAAAACCTCCAAATGTTTCTTTGGAGTACAAGAGGTGGAATATTTGAGTCATATTGTATCTCATGAGGGTGTTAAAGTAGACCCTAACAAAATTATAGCCATTAAGGAATGGAAAGTGCCCACAACCATAAAGAAGTTGTGAGGATTTCTCGGCTTAACAATGTATTATCGCAAGTTTGTTAAGAATTATGGGAGAATAGCAGCACCCCTAACAACATTATTGAATAAAGATGCATTTTCATGGACTCCTGAAGCAAGTAAGGCCTTTGAACATCTTAAAGAGTCAATGTGCAATGCCTAGCAATTGGGGCCTTAACTATGCTAGACTTCACAAAAACCTTTATTGAGGAATGTGATGCCTTGGGAAATGGAATTGATGTTGTTTTAATGCAAGAAGGAAGACCCATTTGATTTGAAAATTTTCGAGTCAAAGGAAATTATTTACAAAAAGATATTTATGAGAAGGAAATGTTGGCAATACTACATGCACTAAAGAAATGGCGACCTTACCTAATAGAAAGACACTTGAAGGTAAAAATTGATTATTATAGTCTTAGACACTTTTTGGAACATATAATACCTTCATAAGAGCGAAAAAAATGGGTCACAAAGATGTTGGGTTATGAATTTGAAATCAACTACAAAAAAGGGAAGCTAAATGTTGTTGCAGATTCACTCTCAAGAAAGGATCAAGAGGTCGAAGCATTTCTTTGTGCCATTTCTATTATCAAACCAGATTGGATAACTGAAGCAAGAGATGAATGGAAGAAGGACAAAGATGTATGGACACTCATTCAAAATTTGCAGCAAGATCCTAGTACATCTGATACATTTAGTTGGAAAAATGATTCCTTATGGTACAAAGATCGCTTATATCTTTGTAATAATTCCCAACTAAAAAAAAATATTCTTCTGGAATTGCACACTTCTCCTTTAGGAGGACACTCAGGATTTTTAAAAACTTACCACAGGGTGAAGAAAGAATTTTTTTAGGATGGCCTTAAATCTGATATTCAAAAGTTTGTGGTGGAATGTTTGGTTTGCCAGCAGAATAAAGTTGAGACAATTAAGACCCCGGGACATCTACAACCTTTATCCATTCCAAGTCAACGTTGGGAGGAGATTTCAATGGATTTTATCACAGGTTTACCTAAGTCCGAAGGAAAGAGTGTCATCATGGTGGTAGTTGATAGACTTACCAAGTATGCAAAATTTTGTGCATTATCTCATCCATTTAAAGCAAGTACAGTTGCTACTACATTTATGGACAGAATTCAAAAGCTACATGGAAGCCCAAGGGTTATTGTGAGCGACAGAGATCCCATTTTTACTAGAAATTTTTGGACAGAGTTATTTTCTTGTTTGGGTACTCAATTAGCTCATACCTCATCTTATCATCCTCAATCTGATGGTCAAACTGAGATAGTAAATAAATGTTTGGAAGGATATCTTCATTGTTTTGTATCTGATAAAAAAACACAATGGGTCAAGTGGTTACCTCTCGCTGAATGGTGGTATAACACTTCCTTCCATACTATAGCAAAAATGACCCCATTTATGGCACTTTATGGATATCATCCACCATCCATCACATCATCTTTAAGGGAAAATTCTAAGGTTCAAGCAGTGGAAGATCACATCAAGCATCAGCAAGAAGTTCTCCAACTCTTAAAGGATAACCTGAATTTGGCACAAAATCGAATGAAACAACAGGCAGATCAACATCGCAGCGAGAGAAGTTTTGATGTAGGATACTGGGTATTTTTACGGCTACAACCATACAAACAAATGTCCCTCAAGCAAGCTAAGAAGGATAATAAATTATCGCCAAAGTACTATGGTCCTTACAAGGTGTTGCAAAAGATTGGTACTATGGCATACGAATTAGAGCTTCTTGATTCTTCGCGAGTGCATCCAATTTTCCATGTTTCATGCTTAAAAAAGGTTATAGGTGAAAATCTTCCAGTTCAAACAATATTTCCAGAACTTGATGAGGAAGGAAAAGTCATATTGGAACCTGAAGCGGTCATGGAAACAAGAACTCGACAGCTACGGAATCGATCAATTTCAGAGTATCTCATCAAGTGGAAGAACTTACCCACTGAAGATTCTACATGGGAGGATAAGAATTTTATACAGAAGCACCCAGAGCTACTCAAGCATTGAGGACAACACTTTTTTGAAGGAGAGGGGCATGTTAGGTCCCTATATTACTAGTATAGTCCCTTATTGTTGTTAGTGTAACCCCCTTATTGTTATTATTGTACCCCTGTAACCCCATATTGTTATTATTGTGCCCTTAAATTATTATTGTTAGGTCGGCTAGGATTACATTGTGGCCCACTAGGATTACATTATGGCCCCATGGACTCCTATATATAGAAAGGAGGTTTTGTAAATTGTATCATCCAAGAATTTTTCATTTATGTAGTGTATTGGAGGTTGCCCCCTCAAAGTGGATTATTTCTAAGGCATTGATCTCTCTTTTCTTCTATTTTTGGATCTAGTTTCATAACAAATGTTCTTTCACAATCATGGATAAAGAAGATACCATACGTCCTCCAATGTATACTAGCGTGTTCATGCTATTAAACCCATGACATGATAGTTCTAGTGTTAGCGGAAATGGCCTCATTGAAAATCTTGTTGGCTTGGGGATTGTGACCCAAATATTCCAGGGGACTCATTCCATAAGCTTTGTTAAATGTGTATAATCCCTCCAACACAGATTCGTGAAAATGTTGATAAGATTCTAGGTCGACTTTGTCTTCTATTATGAGAAGTAAAGGCCCACAAGCTTGTTGATTTTCACCCTGCACCAGTAGCTTCAAAATTCCCATCAAGTTGTACTGTAATATTCCTAATTAGCTGATAGCTAATTAGAAATATTATTTTTTTCCAATTTTTATTTTCTTAAGTTCAATAGGTAAATAAAAGGGTGAAGGGACCCATAAACCCAACATTTAGAATAAAACCTATTTTTTAGAGCTAATGTAGGCGGCGCAACTCTTGTGGGGCCAAGAGGCCAAGAGGGTAGCGCAACAAGTGTGAAAACCAAGGGGCCAAGTAGAAACACAATTATTAAGTGGATCCAAGGATGTGCAGCAAGTGTGAAAGCCAATGGACCAAATAGTAGCGTAATTAATGAGTGGACCCAAGGATGTAGGGTTTCACAAGAATAAGAAGGGGGTGAGGTTAGCCATGGACATCATTCTTGCATATTCTGATTTTTTGGTCTTTACAACTTGAGCACGCTTGAGTTTTATAGCTGAGTTTGTAGTGTTGTTTAGCACATGGCTGTCTCCGAGTGGAGATTCCAACCTCATCCTCGGGCGACTTCAAGTGCCTGCTCAGGAGAGGAGTTTTATTGTGCGATGGGAGAAGATTTAGTATTTTGGTATCATGCCACATGTAGTCCCTCCTATAACATCATATTCACCCAGTGATTTATGCAGTCCAACAGCAGAGGGGTTATGGAGAGGGAGAAATTCCAAGAATTTCTGCTTGGAATCTAGTGAGGGGATCAACCCTTCAATATTTGCGCTTTGGGGAGTAGTTGTAGCCATTTTATCTATCATTTCATCCCATTTCTCTTCATACCCAGTAGTTATGCATTTTCAAACCCTAGGAGGGTGATTTTCCAGGGTCAACCTTTCTGGATATACTTTATGGGTTTTTCTGGGTTTTTTAGTAGAGTCCATGGTTAAAATACCGAAATTTTTTTAGCACTAGATCAGCCTCATCTATGCAGCCCTATTCAGCCAGCAACAATATTTCTAGCAGGGCATCGCAGAGGGAGAGTCTAGTAGAGCAACAGTAGAGCAGTGTTTTGGGTGGGAGAATTTGAGGGCCATTCCAGCCAGCTTAGCTAGCGAGATTGATATATTTTTTATCATTTTTGTACTTAATTTTCATCTCCAGTATTTTAATAAAATGGCTCAGTAGTTATGTCTCTTTTCATGGTGTTTTTAATGTGTTCTCCATATTGTTGTAGATTTAGTATTTGCATAATTTGTATTGTTTTCGTTTTCTTATTTAGAATATTATAGTGGTATCATAACTCATAGACTTGGCTCAGCCTATGGAGCAACCAGTCTATGACACCTAGAGATAGAGAAGACATTTCAGACCAGACAAGGTGGTACAGAGATAAAGAACACAGGCTTGAGATCACATCCAGTAAATGAGATTTCATTCTAGTGGAGGATGATAAAGGGAAGACACTAATGGCAGAAGAGGATGATGGGAAGGATTTTGGAAACCTCGTCCTAAAATATGTGTAGGAGCTCACAAAGAAAATAGAATAGATGAGGTAAAGAGTTGTCGAAGAAAGCAGACAGAGGGAGATCTTGAGGGGTTTCATAATGGAGAAGGATCGAGTACTTCTCACCATTGGCCTGCGAAAATAGTAGAGCCATGCACCTCACAATTCTCTACCATTCCTACTTTCTTAGTAGCGGAGATAGGAGTAGGAGGACCTCAAAGGCTGGGGGCAGATCATTACGGCGAGTATTTTGTTAAGTACATGTCTCATGGGCAAGAGTTCAAATATCACTTGAACTTCAATGAATTTTTTCATCTGAGGGACAACCGTAGACCTCGTAGCTATAACAGAGGAGGTGGCTACACGCAGGGCAATGACCTGCAACATACCGCAGGTAGACTTATTCTGCCTATTTTTGATGGGTCATCAAAGAGTATGGCAAAGGCTTAGGTGGAGAAGCTAGACATCTATTTTTAGCTGAAACAAATGGCGGAGGTAGAGGCCATGAAGGTGCTAGTGCTACACCTTGAAGGGGAAGCTCATGATTAGTGGTTCCATGGGATGACCACATTTGGTCACGTAGAGGTGACTGTGTATGCAGAGTTCACCCAGAAATTAGTGGAGATGTTTGACTAGAAGGACCTAGAAGAAATTTTTGTCGATGTGTCCAATATCAAACAAACAGGGTACTGAGAGACATATATCTCTGAGTTCATGAATCTCGCAGTGATGGTTCCAGATCTGTCTACGGCTAGGAGTGTGTATATGTTTATCGACAGAATGGTAGAGCCTCTATGTGTTCTAGTCAGATCCACTAGACCAGCTACACTTCAGGAAGTAGTTGGGAGGGCCATGGATATACAAGATGCCTTGCCAAGGGCGAGGTCTCCATTTTCCCAAAAACCAGCGTTCTAGATGAGGGGGAAAGACATGAGGGTTCCCCCCCCAAAGGGGAACCAAGGATAAGTGCCTTTCGATGATGATACTCAGAGGGATTTGAGATGAATCTATGCTTCACTTGCCAAGAGCCATGTGCTCTAGGTCATCATTATGCCGCAGGGAAGGCACACTACATTGAGGTCTTCTATGATAGTGAGGGAGAAGAAGAGGCATATGAGGATTTGGAAGGAGATGCCAATGTTGATGCACTAGGAGGAGATCCACCACCACCACCACCACATACAGGAGGAGGATATTTTTCACCGACAGGAGGATTCCTTGCATCCTTGCAAGGAGTTCCCAAGTATTTAACACTAAGATTCTGAGGCACGGTCCAAGGACAGTGTGTAAAGATATTGGTGGACAGCGGGGCCACAAATAATTTCATTGATACTCAACTAGTCCATAGGAGGGGCATACCAACCGAGAGTTTTGATGGATTCTCTGTATTGGTTTCAGATTCCAAGACCATGCATTTCATGAGATATGTTCCAAAATTAGCGATAACCATAGGAACATATATGGTGACAGATAATTTTCTTTGGTTGACATCCCAGACACCAATGAGATATGGGGTGTGTATGATTATGCTGGGAAATGTCATTACATATTGGGAGACATTGGAGATGTAATGGATGGAAAAGAAGAGAGGGAAGCGCCAGATGATCATAGGCATGCACACATATTCACCCCAGATAGTCTCGGCACATTGGATGGAAGAAAATTTCTGAAAGGGGGACATAGAGTGGGCAGTGGAGCTATGTATTTCAGAGGCAGGATTCATAGGGTAGTATGTACACCCCGATATGTGTTAGGGTCCCATGATTTGGCTGATTGGCAAGCCAAATGACAGTGTAACATCAAACCAGTCTTTGGAGCCGAAGGACCTAGCCTTCCTGGACTCAGAGAGGGCTCTCTCTATCGGTGTAAGGGATATCTGTGTATTTTGATTCTTATGTTTCTGATTTTAGGCTAGTTATGACGTAGGTGTTTGGTTTTTGTTTTTAGTTTTGTGAGGGATGAACTGGTCAAAGACTAAGATGGGTAAAAACATGTCAGATCAAGTAGGCTATGGGGTCGAAAAGGTCAAGAAAGATTCAGATGGTGATATAAGGTTGTTGAAGGGCCGATTTGATTCGAGATAAAATGGATCTTTGCGTAAAATGGACTGGGATGGACACTAAATTTGTGAAGAACAAAGGATTTTCAAACATAAATAGTTTAATAGCTGACATAAACATGGTAGGGCTAACCATTAATCCTGAGAAATGTAACTATAAACTGATCAATGCATAGAAATAAACATTCAAGCCATGCATAGAGATATATGACTCTCTAACTTTAGGAAATGGCTATCAAACTTTGGGGAAATACATTTAAGACAAAAAAACAACTCAAATCACTATGAGGAAATGCCTAATCATATTACTTCAAGCTATTGGGCACTTTGAAGCAAGATTGCATAGTTTTAGGCAAAGGGAAAGATCAATACAAGGCCTCCTTGGTTCAAAAAATGACAATCTAATCAATCAAAGAAACGTTTCAGAGGTGGAGCTATGACTAGCCATGAGTAAGCAGGGCATACCGTGAATCATACTTAGCATGCATAAAACCATAAATGAAACAAGCAAACAATTTCTTCAGTTATCAAAGAGCAATCAAGGATTCTTTGATATGACCAAGAAGGAATAAAACATAGGAGCTATAAAGAAATAGGAAACTTGAGGTGCCTCCATGGGCATGTCTCAAATCTATTCTCTACTATCTTACAGCAAGCAAGAACATGGAATTATGAATGAGAACTAAGAAGCATAACAAAGAGGGACACTATACCAATTAACCAAGTCAAGGAATCCAACAACAGACCTCCTTCATCATCCGAAAACATTCAAGAAACTATCCAATGCATGAGACAAGTGTTTCTTCCAAGCTTGTATAACCATATATTGCTTCTATTCATCAATTTCAGCCTCATTTACAATGAATTCTCATGGAATATATAGGCCAAGAGTGAGGACAACCTCCTAGTTCAACTTGCAATCTCATTGGCCTATCCAAAATATTTGATTTTGTCCTTGAGGCTTTGAAAATCCCAAGGCACAAAATATCTAATAAAATATCTCAAAAATGCTAAAAAAGGAAAATATATTGATTTTTCATAACTAATCGTGCCCAAAAATAGCTAAACGCGCATGAGGAAAAATCACTTTAGAAAGGTTCATTTTTTACAAAAATACTTAAGAAATATATCAACAGAAAGTCTTCTGTCTTGCCGACAACGTTTGGAGGGCTTCCCGATGTCTAAATGAGGCTCGTGATGGCTCGTTGGAAAGCACTGAATGTCTATTTTCTGAAAATTCTTATTTTTCTCCAAAATGACCACTAAAAGTCCATCAAAAACTGACCTGTGTGTAAAAACCCAAAAGATAGACCTTGCTGATAAACGAGGCAGAGTGTGGAAAAAGTGAGTGTTTTTCGCCATTTTGGGGGAGCAAATCATCTTCAATTGATCTGAAAATCACTGAGTAGATGCCCCTAAAATTATTTCATCCAATGATACCATTTTCATCCTTTGAGGATGCCTCAAACAAAAATGGCGACGTCTATGAGTTATAGCCAAAAATCCAAAAATGACAAAAAACCAAAACTTGTTGAATTTCACCCAATTTTGGCGAGCATGACCATCAAGGGTTTTCAGAAACATGTTGTGAAGCTGAGGAAAAAATTTGGAGCTTTGAGGTGTCTTTCTTCAATTTTGGTTTCGGGCGCCTCCTTTGAGCTTCCTTGAGTTTTTCCTGTGTGGCCTTCAATTTCCGCCGAGCGAACTGTTAGTATGAATTCTTTGTCGAAGCGTACGAAAAAGAACCACTTTAGCTACGCATAACTAATAGCCCTAACAACAATAATGGCTGCAAAACATCTTCAGATCTGCAATTAGTAGTTAAAGTGCTGCAACGAACATCTATAAATGGAAAGATATTAAGCAAGAAAGTAAAGATTTTGCTCCATGCATCCAACAGACAAGACAAGAACACGATTTTTGAATGAATTTTTATATTACAGGCACCCGGGAGGAAACAAGAAGGTGTATCCAGACTCTCAATGGGATGGGTTCTTTGTGGGGCCCAAGATCTCTCAGATCTAAGCTTTCTTCTCTTTGTAGATGTAGAAACCCAATGTAGAAGGTAGAGCCCAATGGGAGCAACAATGGCGTAAAATGAGACTGAAAGTGTATAGATCCAGAAAGTGATCTAAGATAAAATAAAAAGGTGAAGAATGATGGGGAAAACTTCTCCTATTTATAACAAAAGAGCTGGGTCCTTCTAGATCTTGGTGCATGATTAAAATAATGTTAATCACATCTAGATCCACCTCTATGGAATATTTTATTATTATTTGTTGGAGGGAAAGGGTGTTTTGACCAGGGTCAAATCCTTGATTAGTGAAAAATGAATAAATAAATGATTTATTTATCTTTTTAAGGAAGTGAGTTAGATATAATCAAATAAATAATGATTTATTTGATTAATGTAGGTTGATTTGGTCATATTTAACAAGAAATATTATTTAAATAATTATTCCTAGAAAACAATAAGATAACTATGGGTTTATCTCATTAATTTCTTTGTTTTTGGGTTAAACATGACTGGGAATAATAATTAAATTATGGTTTAATTAATTATTCCTTTTGGGGTTTCCTAATTAACATAGTGAAAGCGCTTTTACTTGGGGTAAAACTGGTCTTACATGGTGCACTTGGGTCCATCTAATGATGAAAGGTTAGATGACCAAAAAAGGTGTAACAGATTGCCCCCTAAAGGTATGAAGTGTCGTGGAGCAAATCGTATGACCGTTATACGTTGTAAGAAGACAATCACTAGACAACAAAAAGGGTAAGGCCGAGAGAGAAATATGAGGTAGATAGTGTGCCGGAGGACTAGACCCCGAGGAGACGAGACTCGCAGGTGCAACAAGTCTCTTTTTATGAGAGGGTACCAGGCTGGGCGGCGGGGGAGGCATACCTATGCCCGCCGTGACAAAGTACAAAAGAATAGTGTGTCCAAGTGAAACCAGGGACCGAACCATAGAGTACACTGGCATAATCACGAGCGATAAAAATACAATGAAGAGTCTCACATACATGCCGTGGCTCGGGATAACAACATGACTAGTACAATAATATCTCGAGTACATGAGACAAATACAACCCAAATGCCCCCCGTAAATGGGGAAGGGCTCACAACTGACCGATACATGCAAAGCAAAGAGGCGCCGTGCGGGCTACGGCCAACATCATCAAATATCCGGAGCCGCATCGAAGGCCGTGAAGGAAGAGTTCATCCGGCATGTGGGGCGACCAGAGGGGCCACCCCTTCATGAGGGTTGAGACATCTCACACACACCCGGGAATCATCAAGAGCTGCCGCCGGGATCACCGGACTCATCAAGTATACGGATCTCGATCATGCTGAAAGGAGCCGGGAGAAACAATCAAGTCAAAGGGCAAGGAGAGATCCCTTTGCCCGATCCGAGGCACCGAACAAGAGTGGGAAGCCGGGACCAAGGTACACCGCCTCTGTGACCTCCGCCGTTTTCCGGAATGAATGAGTCGATGTCGACGTAAGGAGGTCCGCCATAGGTGAGGCAATGAGAGACCCTCAACTAAGGCACGAGGAGAAAAGAGTAGAGCGACTGGGATGCATCGACACCAATGATGATAGTGAAGTGGAAAGGACCGAGGAGCTAGCGACATCGACTTCCCTTGTTAGAGCATAAAGGGCATGAATTACATGGCAGCGAATTTTAATAACATCGAGGATAGGGGACAAGGGGACCGAAGGTCATAATATGCTACACAAGAGAGACCAAGCAATGAAGGATGGAGGGCTATAGTGGGTACCAAGGGACGCGGGATAGACTCCATGAATGCGATGATGACTCAACTTGGATGCTCTAAACAAGGGCGACTCGATGGTGCTGCCAATACGCAAAAAGGCCCAATGGGGGACCATAAAAGCATGAGCACAAGGTGGGGACTCATGACGAAAATCGTCACAAACATGGACAAGTAAGGAGGCAAGATGGTGCCCCAAGTACAAGTGTTGTAAGTGAGGAAATTCGATTTTAAGGAGAGGTGAAGTTAGACCCTTCGGGACAAAATAGGTCCCTGCGAAGGATAAAAATAAAATATGTCAAGTTATCTACCGTAAAATAAAACACGCATCTCGTAAAGGAAATGCTAAGGGTAATATTTCTTAAGATAGAGTGCCTTGCGAAGATTGCCTTTGAAGTTTTCTTAAAGGTATGCTCCCTTACCAAGCTCCTTACCGATGATGTAAGGGCCTAGCCATAATGAGTCGAACTTCCGTGACCAAGACATCATGGCCTGGTCATATACTAGAACAAGGTTACCTTCATGAAAAGGACGAGGCTGGACTTTTGGTCATATTGAGCTTTTGGTGCGTTTCTTGGCCGCTTCCATGGTTTGCAATGCAACACAAGCCGATATTCAGAGGCACGCTCAAGCATGATAAGTCATTGTTCTAGAGGTTGGGTGTCGTGGGGAAGTCTAACAAATTTCGCAGGAAGGGAAGGGATGTACACTCGATTATAAGACAACCTCCTCTCTAGGAACGAGGTGAGGAGGGTTGCGGTTGGGGGCGAGGTGCCCCCAAGCATGGTGTGGGTCATGCCAAAATGTATCTAGAAAATGGGAATCTAAACACATTTTAATATGTGGTGTGCCATTTGTTCTCATGTTATGGTTATGTGCGCTTGGAGAAAGGAAATGGAGGATTACCAATCTCTGCACCGCATATAGGGATCAAATGGACTTTAAGTTTCCGAATTGGCATACTCGGTGTCACTATCCCAAAAGGAGGATTTGGAGATAATGAACTGATACTCGTAGAAAGTTATAGGGTTGGTCAACAATACCGTCTAAGAGATCGGGTTGTCGATGTAAGATGAGGGAACGATAAGGGGTATCGTCCCGAGAGTGATCCGCGATATGGGACTCTAGAGGTTCTTCTAAATGTGGAAGAATACCGGGTCTAGAGTCAACACGACCAGATACACTAGGAGAGTGGTGGAGAATGGCGTCTCGTGGTCTCTCAAATGTGGGTGCCCCTTACCCAAACATTGGGTTTTGATGTAATGGCCACAAGGTGGATGTGGTGTCAACGCATGGGTTCGATGCAAGGGGAATAGATAAAGTCAAAATTTCTTCCATAATGTCGGCATCGTGATAGAAGATGGGGTGGATCGGGTGGAAGAAGAACCACCCGGGACATGGTGAAGTGGCTCGAATCATCATCATGAGAAGAGAGGTTCACATGCGCATCGTCACAATGGGTGACCGAAGAGGAAGTAGATAACTGATCTACCGATGTTGAGCCCAAGATGACCGCTCGAAGGAAGGTCAAGCGAAACAACAGGGGAGGATTCAGATGGAACGTTCCCAATGGCCCCATGGATGATGATGTACAAAATGGTGACCGAGGGCTCCGTTGTCTTAAAAGCGGGAGGCGGAATGTGAATGTCCTCTCGGTCCGATTGAAGCTTGCGTTTCTTGAATTTGCGTACAAGTCCAAGGAGGACCGGCATCGTCAAGGCGGGGACAGAGGTGGGTGTAATGGTCGGGAAAATCGCACAAGGCACAAGGGTGGTTTGTGCGCAAGTGTTTGAGTTTTGGGATGGAGCCTGGGGATAGTGAGATGGACTTCGGGAGATCGAGTCGGGGAATGTCTCGCTGACCGAAGCTCGAGGTGGGGCAATTCGAGACACATGTGAGTGGCATGGCCGACGACATCACACAAAGCGCATCGAATGGCGGGCTTTGGTGGTCGTGGGGGTAAGGGATGTCGGGGGGCCGGATCGTGATGGGTTGCTCCCCTTCGGGCTTTGGCTCGTCTTCCCAGAGCCGCTCGGGGCCGTGAGAAGGGTTCCGTGGAGGCCGGGGCAATGCTGGCTATGGAGGAAGCGAGGGGACGGCTGAACCGGTGTCAAAGCCATATAAGGTTTGGGGTGACCAGGTGGCGGCCGGGGGGTCAAGGTACTGTGACCGGAATGCCTAAGGTCAAGTTAGGGAGAGAGAGGGTGGCCATGACGGTGGACAAGATACTCCAGAGGGGAGCCAAGAAGGGGATCCGTCCAGGGTAATGACCAGGAGGTACGGCTCCAAGATGGTTAAGGCCGTGGGGGACCGAGCCCGGAGGATAAAGAGGTTCGGGGATACCACTGTAGGGGAGGGCCAGAGGAGGAGGTCCGGCTCGGCGGAGATGAATGGCTAGAGCGGGTTGCGGAGGGCTTTAGAAGAGGTGGCCGACTAGCCGAGGTGCCGTCGATGGGCAAACTCGAGACGATTGCATCATGCAAACATTCGACAAGCTCGGGATCAGTAACAGGAGGGGAGAAGATGAGGAAAAGTTCGCTGTGGTGGAATCTTTATAGACGCCGGGAGACATCGGTCAAAGAATCGACTTCGCTTGCTTGTTGGCTGCGAAGAGATGGTCGTCTCTGAGGAGGTCCGAGATGGCGGCTCATGATAAGATAGCCGGTCAATGGTGATCATCTTCCCATTATGTGGAAAAGACATCTTGCGTAAAACCGCGGATGGGACAGCAGACATGGCGTAGGTGTAGCTTCGCCTCAATAGAATGTTGTAGTCTAGGCGTCAATGACTTCAACGTCAACGCAAACAAGCCTACTTGGCGAGGGTGATGGGACAAGCCACGAAACAGCTAACAGGTCAGAGGCATGACCGTCCCACGCTTCAAGGGTGATCGTGGAAGGGGCCACTGTGGGATCCGAGTTGCTTCCAAACCGAAGCGACATCACACGTGGATGCCCCCTCATCAATTATACACCGGGATACAAAGGGCGTTCCGGATTTCTCACTGATTTGGAAAGCAACGAAGGAGGAAGAGGGGGGTGGTTCGATTGAGTGGCGTCGAAAAACAATCATTTGGTCGCTGCGCAGGGATCTACAAATACCACGGCAGATAGTAGAGCCTTCTTTGGGAAGGGCATGACTGGAGGAGTTCCAGCAGGGAAATGGCAATAGGGATCGCGCCAAATCATCTACTATGCTATACGACCGAGCGCTCGACCGGAAGCGTATTTCGGCGTAATGGTCCTTTGGAATCTTTTGGATGAACCTCAACTTTGGGTTGAGGGATGTGTAAGGGGCCATTGGATGTCGAAAGAGGGCTCGGGCAGAATTCGAAGAGGGGGCTCGGGAGCAGATCGGAGCAGGAGGTTTGGGGTACTGGCGAGACCGAGTTTGAAGGTTAAGGTCGACGGTGAGAGGCTGACGTAGTTCATCATGAGGATCCGGTAATTGGAGGAACTAGAAGGGGGAAGGTGGAGTGACCACCTGTCCGTCGTGTGGTTGGGTGTCATGAAGGGCTCATCGTGCATCCACTCGCGCTTGAGGGGGCGGGGAGCGCTCGGCTGGCAGGGTTGAGAAGGCAAGGGAGGCGAAAGGGCATATGTCGGAGGAGCTGGCGCGCTAGGCCGTGGATAAGGGTAATGGTTAGGGTTGGGCAACATTGATGGGCAGAGGTTGGGCAAAAGGATGAGGCATGCCGTATCCCGGATGCATGCTACCGGGAGGGGGAGAGGCAGAAGTGGTGCCCCCTCCCCCAGGAAAACCATAGCTCATGTGAGGCTGAGTGTGGATGAGAGATGGGTCCGATGACATCATGGAGTAGCATGAGGTGCCCCTGTATGTGGGCATCATTGGGTGTGGGAAGATCGTAGGGACAAGAGGATCATAACTCCGTCCGAGCGTAGATCAGGTCATACTTTAACGCCATTTGGAGGGCATCTTCTTCTCGGTTTGAGGAAAATGGGATGCGACATCTTTCCCGATATGGGACAAAAGAGATCTAAGGAACCACTCCATGTAGACACTATCTTCGAAGGGAGGAGATTGGCATAAGCTCCGTCGTCTTCGCCGCCCCGGACATGGGTAGAAAGGCGAGTCGAAGAGGTTTGCTTGAAGGAAGTCAAGAGTTCGAGACCAAAGGTCATAACGAAGGGGGAAGCCGGGAAGTAAGATAAAAAAGCCCTAGTAAGCAGTTGCAAAGGTGGTATGGGAGGAAGTGGCCGGTCAACATACCACTTAGAAGCCGCCCGTAAGCGTGCGTTGAAATCGCCTAAGACGAAATGTGAGTCATCGATATACGGAGGTAGATGAACACCACATGTGGAAAGATCGAACATGATTTGAAGGATCTTCTCCAAGACGACCTTCAAACTTTGGGATGTCTAAGGAGCTTGTCGCGCATACGTCAACTAGCGTCATGATGTATAGGGTCGTTTATCAACCGGTCCAGACGGTGGAGGCCGAGGGCCTCGCCAAGAAGGGGAGTACAGGTGAAGCCGAGGTAGTTCTTTGTGGTGGTCTCCGCTAGTAGTAGTCCCGGCATTAGGCCGGGATTCCCGCTAGTGTTAGGCCCCGGGACTGACATAGTGGAGGTGACAGGGAGAACTAAGAAAAAGGAGAACCCAAAGAATCGCCGAAGGACCGGTTCGACGATGGTGGGACGGAGCAGGGTCGATCGACCGAGACAAGAGAGGGTGAAGGCCAAGGAGGCTCCGGAAAGGTGCCTTGGGGGCGCAATGATGACAGAAGAAGGAAACCGACAAAAAGGCGTAAAGAGACAGATCAATTCAGTCAAGGGCGTAAAAGGTGGGGTTGACGATTGATTTTAGAGTCCGTGCTTGGCGGTGTTAACCAGGCGCCTTCTTCACTTAGGTCGTTGTGTGGCGTGCGTTAATTTTAATTTTTAAACCTTCCGTTGTGAGAGCAAGAAAAAAGTGTGTTGCGTATCCGAAAATAAACTCACAGAGAACGTAATAAAATGCCGAAATAACAGAAAAATAACGGCTACGTATGCATCTATTTAACCCAAGAAGGTGGGTCTCTCAAAACTATGCCGGAAAGAAAGGGAAAAACTATGGAAACACACACAAGGAAGCTCAACAAACATCTAGGGTCAAAGGGGACGAGGATCCGGAGGATAAAGTCACAGAGTGGGGTGCGTATCACACCAAGAGACGAGGCAAGGTAATGAAAAAGGAAATCAAAGAAAAAACTCGGGGGGCAAGGTGAGGCCTTTAGAAGAGGTCCAAAAAAACGACAAGAGGTGATTTGAAAGGAAAAGAGGCTGATTTCAATGATCCGGAAGTGAGGCCGCCGCATCCGGGAAAAATGTCAAACCACTACCAAACAACAACTCTTCCACAAAAAGTGGAGGGTACTAAAGCCCTAAGGGGCCGGGTTCCCACTTAGATGAGCAAAACAAGACGTATCTTGGTCAAGGCTGGCCGAGACAGAGTACGGAAAACTCCCCGGGCAGAGGCCGGCAGCAGTAACTCAAAAATTACGTAAAAAAATGCTTCGGAAAAAAAGGCAGTCGTTGTGCTCCCGACTGACCCGAGTTGAGGCCGCAGAAACAGCCAAAAGGTGCGTCCAGTCGCGTGTGTGTGTCGGGCCAAAAGGTGCGACCCCCCCGTTCCTACTGCTTTGCTGCGCATTTTCAAAATTTGCTGCCTCGTGCGGGCCGGTGTCGCTTACCCGCGCAATAGGCCGAAACACGGAAGTTAGAAATTTGTATTTTTAGGCTTTATGAGAAAATGACATGAAAAGAGAAACCAAGGAACCTAAAAAGAAGCCCTAGGCCTCGAAGTAGCCGGATATGCAGAATATGAAAAACGGCATGCCGGTCGTAATTTAAAACCTCCGTGTGGAGTCGCCATTTGTTAGTATGAATTTTTGTCGAAGGCATTCTAAAAGAACCACTTTAGCTACACATAACTAATAGCCCTAACAACAATAATGGCCGCAAACATCTTCGGGACTGCAATTAGTAGTTAAAGTGCCGCAACGAACGTATCTATAAATGGAAAGATATTAAGCAAGAAAAGTAAAGAGTTTGCTCCATGCATCCAACAGACAAGACAAGAACATGATTTTTGAATGAATTTTATATTACAGGCACTGAGGAAACAAGAAGGTGTATCCGCATCTCCTCAATGGGATGGGTTCTTCAGAGTCCTCAAGATTCTGGGATCTAAGCTTTTCTCTCTCTTCAGAGATGTAGAAAACCCAATGTGTAGAAGGTAGAGCTCAATGGGAGCAACAATGGCAAGTAAAATGAGACTCAGTGCATAGATCCGTAGTGATCTAAGATGTGTAACAAAAAGGTGAAGAATGGTGGGGAAAACCCTCCTATTTATAACAAAATATTGGGTCATTCTAGATCTTGGTGCATGATTAAAATAATGTTAATCACATCTAGATCCACCTCTATGGAATATTTTATTATTATTCGTTGGAGGGAAAGGGTGTTTGACTTGGGTCAAATCCCTTGATTAGTGAAGAATAAATAAATAAATGATTTATTTATCTTTTTAAGGAAGTGGTTGGGATATAATCAAATAAATAATGATTTATTTAATTAATGGTGGTTGATTTGGTCATATTTAACAAGGAATATTATTTAAATAATTATTCCTAGAAAACAATAAGATAACTATGGGTTTATCTCATTAATTTCTTTGTTTTTGGGTTAAACATGACTGGGAATAATAATTAAATTATGGTTTAATTAATTATTCCTTTTGGGGTTTCCTAATTAACATAGTGAAAGCAGTTTTACTTGGGGTAAAACTGGTCTTACATGGTGCACTTGGGTCCATCTAATGATGAAAGGTTAGATGACCAAAAAAAGGTGTAACACGAACTGATTGAGCTTCTTACAGTGCCTGGTCATCCTCCTTTGAAGGTCCAAATCTCTATTGGCCTTCTCCAACTTCTTTTCCAAGTGATCATTCACCCTCTCGAGCCATGCTTCTCGATTGTTCTCTATCTCTTGGGTGAACAAAGTAGTGAGAGGAATAGATTGGAGAAGGGCAGATTCTTCCTCCTTTTGTTTCTCAAGGGCTCTTTTTAGTCCCATGGTCCTTGGCCTCTTTCTTCTGGGCTGATCTTCATCTTCGCTATCATTGAACTCGCCCATGAGTTCTTCCAATCTAACTTGCGCTTGGAGGCCTCTTTTTTGTATTTGATGGCCCATGTCTCATATACCGCCATGTGGACACTCATCTGTTTATTTTGAATTTGTAAAAAGTGATTGAAGTTTCTAGCCCTCTCTAGATCTGCCCTCAAAGCATCAATTTGGCTTTCTGTATTGATCAAGAGAGTCTCTAGGATTCGGGCCTCATTGTCACTATCATCACTTTGGATTTGAATTATGTCGAAGTCCCTATCCTTTTCATGGCTTCTTTCTTCTTTCTCCTTTCCCTTGCTTTGGGTGGCCTTCTTGGACTTCCTCCTCTTGGGTAATTCGACAATGGGCTGCTTGGGAAATTTCCCCTTGCTTCGGAGGGCCCTAGTAACATTTGGAGTTATATTTTTAGGCACCCTTTTCCTTGATGTCTGGGGCTTGGCCACTTTTGGAGAAGAAAGCATGGCCCCTTGCCCAGGAGAGGCAGCTATCACATGCTCTATTGGCTCTTTGCCCTTATTATTTTCCCCATAATTCTTGCCACTGTTTTGATTTTGTTCATGGTGCTGCTCTTTATCACTTTGCTGCATATTATCACTGTGATGCTCTTCCCTTTGCTGCCCGTCTTCCCCTTGCTGCCCTGCTTCATCATCATCACACTGCTATTCATCTTCATTTTGCTGCTCATCATCATGCCCTTCTTCCCCTTACTGCCCTTCTTCACTGTGATCTTTTTTACTTTGCTACCCTTCTTCCCCTTGCTGTTCCTCCTCTTCATCATGTTGTTTTTTATCATGTTCTTCTTCCCCTTGCTGCTCTGTTTCATCATGCTCTTCGTCCCCTTGCTCATGCTCTTCTTACTCATCATGCTCTTCTTTTTTTTCAATGGGAAATTTGAGCTTCTTGGGAATGGGCTTGCTTGAAGAAGGTGAAGGATGGTGAGTGGAAGGTGAAGGAGATGTATGGAATGAAGGAACAGTGGCGAATTCTGGATGTGCAATGAAAGTATCCCAAGAGATTTCCTTCTCAAGCTGATGAAGAATGATAACCTTGATGAGGGAATGACATTAGGGGAATTTTGAGGTCTAAAATGGGCCTCCTAAGGAAATTATAAAATAATAGTGGAAAAAATCAAATAAGATTTGATGACATCATCAAATTTTAGAGGGAAAAATGAAAAAACTACTTTTTGAACTCATATTTTCAACCTATCTCCCAAATTGTTTACTCGAATTTCGAGCGGGAGTACTCATTGGATGCAAAATTTAATTCCTCATCCAAGGAATACCCATGTTGCATACTTTCGATGGCTCCTACTATGCGAAAAATGAGAAATACATAAAAAATGTGATTGTAATCACATTTTTTTATGTATTTCAGATTTTTCATGTAGAAGGGTTCATCGAAATTATGCAACATGGGTACTCCTTGGATGAGGAATTAAATTTTTCATCCAACGAGTACTCCCACTCAAAATTTGAGTAAAAATTTTGGGAGATAAGTTGAAAATACGAGTTGAAAAAGTAGTTTTATTATTTTATTATTTTTTAATATTTTTAACCTTTTATTTAAAAAATGGTAAATCATCCCCCATGGTTGACATCATCATCTTGAATCCTATTGGTTGTTATAAAGTTTATTTTTGTTGTACATTTTTCTTAGGAGGCCCATTTTAGACCTCAAAATTCCCCTAATGGGAAGAGGCAGGCTGTCTGCTGAGAAGGAGGTCTTTTCTGAACAGTGAAGGCCATTTTTTCAATAATTCTATGGAGGAAGAAAGGGAGATTTAACAATTTGGATCTTGTGAAATGCATGAGCAATCGGACATGGTAAGCATAGACTTAGGAGAATCTTCCCTCACAAGTGAAGTATTTCATGATTATCTTCATGAGGGGGGAATAACTAGTCAACAGATATGAGAAGGGAAAGATGGATGGACATGTATCTCTATGCTCACGCTTCAAAAAGGGTTTGTATTGTTCTGAATCTAGGTGGCTGTGTTTAAACCACTTCTCTCCGACATAAGGGATTTTGGTGGCCTTGGAAATGGATCTAGGAGAAAACTTGCAATCCAAGCCTACCAGCTGAAAGTGTTTCCCTTGAAATCTCAAAGCACAAATATGTGTCAAAGGGGAATAGTTTTTCACCTCCTACACCCTTTGACAAAACTTTAGACATCCAACCTCATGAAAGTTAAACAGGAGTGATGGATGAGCATTTACCTCTTCAGTTGAAACAAGCTCAAACCTCCTGTGAAGGCCACGTCTACTGTCTTGCCTGGGAGGCATTTTGTTTTGAATATTCTTTGCTGACTAACAAAAACAAGTTGTCTCAAATGGTCCTTGAAATGGATCCTCAAGAACACCTTTGTCCTCCTTATAAGTCATTGTTTGTCCTCTTTGATGCCAATAAACAAGTATTTGTCAAATAAAATAAAATCAACTTATCACTATGCTTGGGAAAATAACTCTGAAAATATATGTTTGTGGTTTATTGGTGAAGAAAAAACATCTTGTGTTTTGACAAAAACACTTTTTCATCCAAAAATCGTTCTTTTGTGGTTCACTGTTCTTCACAAAGTAAAACCAAACACCCTCGAACTGATTTAAAAGACCTTCACAGCATACTCTGTTTCTTGGAACTAAGGAGGCTGCACTAGGTTTCACTGTTTCACCATACAAAGAGGACTCTTTATATGACTAAGTTTTCAGATTAGAATCAATGTTTTCCCTTTGGAACTTCAAACAGAGTCTACTCTGATTTTATCCATGGGCTATCACTATTCTTAAAGGTAGTTAGGGTCCTTTAATATTATCGGAAACATCCACCTAACACTGTAATGGTGTGTGACAATCACAACAACGAAAACCTTTGAGTTTGCTCAAAAACCCTACCCTTTAATCACTGTCTCTCTCTTATGCTCTTTATATGACAAACTGCTCTCTAAAGCCACTGTCAAGCTATTGTCCAAATTGATTTGAGATATCCTAAGCATAGGAAATTTTTTCTTCAATTTTTACAAAACTCCATCTCATATACCACTGTCTACCTCATGTTTTTAAATGATGAAATGGTTTCAAAGGCACAATTTCCTTCTCAAGGAAAAACCACAACAAAGACCCTTTCAATGTTTGAAATTTTCCAAGAGGAGAAGTAGAATACCTCGAAGAAAGCTTAAAGACCTTGTTTGATTGATTGGACTACTTTAGAGCTTGTTAGAAGGTGAAAGAAGTGAGCAGCACGTTCACTGAAAAGAATGTCGCGCAGTCGGGTCTGCCTCGGGCGATGTTTGAACGGGCGCTACAGGAGCGCCACGTGCCGCTACAAGCGCACCGTGCCACAGTGTAGAAGCTATTTAATCTCACTTCTAGGTGCGCCACGCATTTTTCTAGGTGGACCACGCAGGCTTTAAGCCTTTAAACTCTGAAAAAATGCCAAAAATTGTTGTTTCTTGCAGTGAGCAGCCAATGGACACTTGTCTCGTGGCTTTGAAAATGTATAATAGGCTTTTAAACGGTCTTCCACCTCTTTTTAAAAGTCAAAAAGCTATAACATCATCGTGGTTTATTTTGTGAGGGTTTGGAGGCTACAAAGGCCTTTTTGTCTTAAAACAACATAAATCACTGTCTTTATTCTCTTAAAGACCTCTTCACTCTTTTAAAACAAAAATTTCCTTTGAATAAGTGTAGTTGTAATTCGGGCATTTTTTTAACCGTTGTCTCATCATTTATTTAGTTGTATTTCTCTGAAGACTTTATAAAAGAGCCTTTATCTACCGATGAGGGTCCTTTGATATAACATGAAACTTATTTTGAGTATCTCTTTAACCATTTGTATGAGCAAATTTGCATGGTGAAAACCTTAAGAAAACTGACCCTCTGCCTTTTGTGAGGGAGGCCATCTTCAAGTTGACAAATCAACTATTATTTCTCTAGGTGACTTTTCTTGTGACCTCTCTTTCTCTAAGCACTATATATCTTTTTGAATTTTTAGACAAGAAGCATGGTTTTGATCATGAAAGTGTTCTTTACCTATGTGTTTGGAAAAGTACTTGGAGAGATAGCAATGCCCTCTCCAAAAATGTGAATTTGTATCTTTTGGAGGAAACCCTTTGTAAATATAAGAAAAAGATACCTTCAGCACCCTCATGCCACATCTTGGAAAGAGACAATTCACAACTCCAAAACTTACTTTGACAATTTCTTCTCTCCTAGTGTTTTGATGATAACTATGGCTATTGTGCAGTTTGATCAAAATAGTCAGGCTCCCTTGGATATTTTCCTTTGACTGTGGATGACAAACCTTATTTGCATTCACCCATGGCTTTACCTATATCTTTTCATCAAGAAAAATGCCTTTAGAGACCCTCAATGCAACCATATGGAACAGCAAGGCTTTTTCACATGTTTCATAAAAGGCCTTTGACTGTGATAGTGATATGGCTTTATTCTTTGAATATTGTCTTGAATTTGAATCATGGTGTCATATCCCTTTCTTCACATTGATGAACCTGTCTAAGCTTTGTTCACTTTAGCTTCTGATTACGTTTGAAGGAGATTTCTGATAGAAGAAAAACCCAACCTCTTTGATTATCATAATATCACTACTTGGCCATTGTGGAGCTATAAAAAGGGTCTCTTTCACCTCTAATTACCTCACATTAATATATCAATCCGGGAGCGTTTTGTCATTACAAAGAGTGACTCAATCCGAGGCTATCATTTGTCAGAGTAATGCTAGTAGTACAGTGCATAAGAAATACAAGAGTAAACGGATGCTTGCTTGTAACTAAATTACTTCAAAGAATAAATCACACACTCAGAAAACTCAGCAGCTTATCAGTCAAGGGTTCGGCAGTGATAACCCATCCCTTCGGAAACTGATGGAAAGGAAACTAGAGCATGGATCACGAGCCTGGGAGCTAGACAGTAACTGCCAATGCTCACTACAGCCTTAGATCATCTCTCACACCAAACCAACAACTGCAAGTAAATGGAACAACAAAGCGAATAAAGGATTGAACAGCAATTCTGGAATAGAACAGCAAGTCTAAAATGGAACAGCAATTGAAATAACTAAGTCCCGTGGGTTATAACCAAACTCAATCTATTAACTCAAATATACTCTTTGTAATCAAATAACATTCTTTCACTCCAAAGGCAATTCACACAAATCACACTAAAGGAACAGCAATAACGATTAATGAATTATGGAACAATACTGATAAATTAGAAACGCACACAACACGAACATTTAATATAACAGCTCTGTAACATAACAGTAAGAACATGCAATGAACTCTTGAAAGGATTAATAACTTGGTGCGGAGTCAACGCACAATTCTATCTGCAAAAACTTCAATGATTCAATCTTTAACAAAGCATGTAATATGAACTTATAAAACATACCAAATTACCAAATAACAATGATAAACAAACCACACAGAAATAAAGCCGTAATGGTACAGAAGCAAGTGTCCTTCGGGGCCGAGCCCTTAGCCTCCAAGGATACACCGCTTGAAGTTAATCCAGTCGCAGAGATGAAATAATCACCAAACTTTCATTAATGCATCGGTCAAAAATACATTGAACCAGTTCTCAACGAAACTTAATAATCAAAGCTGATGTTTTACAGAAATTACATAAAAGCGGATCCTTCATCTCTATATCTATATTCCCCAAACTAATAGTGCTGTCTCTTTATATAAAGACGACGGCGGAGATGTCCAAGTGACAAGGTAAATAAAGCAGCGATCCCTCAGGATCGAAGATCCTGAGGGATTCGCCAAACTGTTAACTCTTCATCCTGTCTTTTCTTTTGCACTGAGCTGGTGTCTTCTCCTTCTTTTCCGAGCCGATTTGCTTTGATCTGTTTATCTTTGTTTGCGTTCGGTTCTCGTCCAGAGGGACAGCAGTTATCTCGACTTTGTCCTTTCCTTTGGAACGACAATCCCTCGTTTTCTCCTTTTCCTGTATAGAAAATAACCATTATCAGTGGCTAAGTCTTGTATATCAATTCTCACATGTTTTGTTATAGTTCCTTATTACTTTCCAAATTTATGACACAAAAAGGTTCACAAATTCTATTAAAAAGCCACTGAAATAATGATCAAAAGCATACCTTTTTAGTACTCCACACACCCCCCTGCTTACCTTGTTTCATGTCCTCATGAAAACATTGTAGTTGACATGCAATGCAGTGAGAGAATATGTTGGAGAAGGAGTCTCATGCGGAGGCCTACAACCATGTTGAGTAATTAGATAGTCCAAGAACTGACCTGTTTGCCCCTCAGGCATATCATACAGGGCCTGGTATCCGGGTGCAGGGTGCCAAATAATTGGAGTGCGAAATCTATATCCTAACCAGGATGATCCTGCTTTCAGAATGGTCTCGCCATAGAGGTTCAAACGGTCGGCAGCTAACTCAAAGTTCTCATACTTAAATGGTTCTCTGAGATGGATGTGTGGATCAGAGATTCGGTATCGAAATTTGGCTGCATTAATGGCCAAGTCTTTGATGGAAAGAAAATACTCTAAACTCTCTCGAATGAGTGCCTCATGCATGGGTCCTAATGTTTCAATGGCACCAGGAGCCCTTATAAGATTTCTATGAGCTTTCCACAACTGTACTGGGTTCCTAGGCTCAGCCCTAACCCGTAAATCTAGACCATTTTCTTGACTCTGGAAAGTATCATAGGCTTTGAGCCACTTAATCTGATTAACCCCGAATGAAATGAATGCTTGGAATTGGATGTCTCCAATGAAAGGGCCAGGGTTTAATTCAGTCTCCTGACTTAACACAAGGTCGTGCAAATAAAGTTCACACAACAACCTCTGGACTTTCATTCCATAATGTTTACAGCAGTCTATAAAGTCATTGACGGTGTTAATTTGTATAGGGGTGCCTGCTTTAACAACTTTGATTTTTAATTGTAAATACCGTTCTAATAAAAACAGAGCATAGTTTTTAGCAGGGGCCCTACATGCTAAAACATCATTGTATAAAGAACACAAGTCATTCATCTGTTTGATAACAGTATCTAGTCTACGGGTTACCTGTGCAACTTCCTCTTGTTCCTTTTTCCACCCTTCAAAGGCCTGGCTTTTGGATTGACTCACGTCCCTTAGTTGCTGCTGTAACTCTTCATATTTTTCTTGGGGAACCGTTTGCTCTCTAAGTTGTTCGGCTTCTTGCTGGGCTTGCTTCACCATCTTATGCAAGGTTTTTGTCTTCGGATCTTTTTTCCATAGGTTAGTGGAGGCCGGGAGTTTTACCTGAACTTTCTTATTATGCTGTTTGGAGTTCAGAACCCTTATTACCCCTGAGGGTGGTGCCTCTGTCTGAATTTTCTTGTCACTGATCCTTATATCATCCTTTTCTGTTTTAACGCGAACACCCGTCTGTTCCTCAGCATCATTTGGAACGGCAGCTGGATTCTCAGTAGGGTTTTGAACAGCAGGCCGCTTGTTGGCCTTATTTTTCCTCCCTCCGGTTTTTCTTACCTTCTGATTCTTTTTCAGAATCCTAATTTGTTGTCTGAGCTGGGTTATCGTATTCAACAATTTATTCCGTTCCCTCCGTAACTTCTTAATTTCCAATGTTTCATTCGAAGGAACAACAGTCTGTCTGCTACGGACTGGATCATGACTAGTTGCTAAATCTTCCTCTTGGGGTTCTTCTTTCACTGCCTGGCTTCCGAAGGTCTGCAGGAACTCTCTGACTGTTCTCGTCTCTGCTCCTACTTCCTCTAGAATTTCCTCTTGTGACCTGGGAACAGATTGTTCCCGTTCAGTATTTTCCTCCTCTTCATCATGAACAGGCATGTTTTCTTCTTGGGGTTTGTCGTGGGGGTCCTCTGAACTAGAAGGTTGACCATACTTACTCATATTGGCTAGGACTGTAGCCAAGTCATCATCTCCCAGTAGGTCTTGTAATGGGCTATCTTCCTGCTGTCCCATTTCTTCCTCCTGTTCAGTTTCTGCTTCTATTTCTGTTCCCGAAGGCTCGGCTGCTTCTTCTTCGGGTTGCTCATCTTCAATTATTACTGGTTGGCTGGTGCTTCCCTGGAGCTTTTCCAGCCTCCCTCTTATCCGAGCCAACCGGGCTGATTTTCTGGGCTTATCTATGCTTCCTCTCATCCGAGCTAACCGAGCTGATTTTCTGGGTTCCTCTGGTTGCTCGGGTGAGTCAATGGCATGCTTGCGCTTTGCCGATTCTTGATGTATCTCTGGTTGTTCCTGATGTACTAGCAACATGTTCTCTGCGTTTTGCCGGACACTCTGGTGTGCTTATAGAATGTCTGCGTTTTGGGGATGGCTCTGTCAATCCCCCCTCAATCGTTGCAATCAGTTCTTCCCAGCTGCTCTGCTGCTGGGTGAGACCATAACTAACCACTAGTCGTATCAACCCATGGTGGCTAACGAATGACTCTACGTGCTGTGCCTTTCTCATACTTTGTGCAGCATCATGCAGTAAGGAGTTCAGGAGTGCAGGTAAATTTACAGAGCATCTCTGCTTTAAAACAGCTAAAAGTTTAAGATGTCGTGGTTTTACCACGTCTTTCCTTCCTTCGCAGGTAATGTAACTCTGCACTGTTCTTGCTAGCTCCGTCCAAGGTTCTCCTAGGGTTGCTGGCAGAATACCCTTCCCCTTAATTGTCAGATTCTGGCCTTCGTCCTGGAACAGTTCCATGACCTTCTGTAATCGTTCCTTTTTTAATGTCCATACTGGTCCGGTGGCTGGTAGTCCTGAAACTTCTGCAAATATGGCATCAGTGACCGCTATCCGCTTCCCTCTTACTGTGGAGTGGTCATATTGTAAATTCTGCAAAAATTCCATCGCTACTGTTTCATTGGACTCCTGTAGGCGATTGAAATAATTCAACCATCCTGCTCTTTCCAGGATCTCCCGGGCAGCAGCGGAGATCGTCAGCTGTTGAGGCTCACTTCGAATTTCCCTTCCTCCCATAGTTTCACTGTAGATTCTAAATGGAACAGCAACTACGTTTTCGGTATGAAACACAGAGAGGATGATAATCGCAAGGTTTCGAAAAAACACAGAGTATGCAACAGTGCAACAGAAAGCAACTTGTGACAAAAATAGAAATGCCATGCCGTTAAACCATGCCAAACCGTCGTATACTAGCTTTCCCAAATGGTAAGTTGACACGTAATACAGGGAATGATGAGGTTAACCTCCCCCCCCGCAATGTGATAGGCTGTCCCAGCCGGCAAATAAAGGAGCGGCACCCGGTCTGCAATCAAGTCAGAAAGGAACAGCATATGGAATTATGCCATGTTGAAAAGGACAACGAATTACCGAAATCGAGGCGGATAATTGATCGCATATTATATAAGAGGCTGCTGTGTTATGATTTGAGGCTGATGGATAGGGCATGTATCGTACTTGCCAATCTCAAGTGGTCATGGTCACTTCCGTTGCCATGATTGGTAATGATAAATGTTCATGCGATGTATAAATCGAGAAATGACATATGATTAGTTCCTAGGAGATAAGAAACAAAAGAATATTAGTATCTTTACCCATTGGTGTAAGCAAGGTGACTTCAATACCATTAACAGTACTCTGCTGCCAACAGGTGTCCATAACCTTGGCAGAGTTGTTTTTTTACCCTCGGAACCATGATCCTTTGTGTATACTTAGGAATGTTGTTATGTCAAAATGTAGACCATTATGCTGGCTTGGTGACCAGTTAACCATAATGCCATTCACAAGGAAGGAGCGAAACGTGGGCAGGCCGGCTCGTGATGAGACCTCCTGTTCCAAGGTTCGTTTATTTGATATACCTTTCGGACCATATCCCTGGTGTGGTGGCCATAATGGGAATGCCACTTCACTTCCATCCTCATGATCATGGTAGGCTGGCTCTCGATGAGACCCCCTATCCTGCATTTGACACTTGACATATCATGTTCACATATTTTTTCTTTTTTATCGAATACTTTTCCTTATACACAAAGGGTGGCTCAACACTCCTTAAGAGTAGGAATGGTGGAAGAAGTCTTATTATCTCAATAGGAAGATATAAACTCTTTGCTCTTATTCCCAAGTACTAATAAAAAAAGTTTAAGGGAATCAGCATGATAAAGATAACCAATCAGGGCAAAATTAGTAAAACCATGTCAACAAAAGGTAAAAGATAAGTATGTCCTTCCATTTGTCCTCTTACTAATGCAGAGCCTTATAGATATAGCGATTTATGGTTTGCAGATTTCGGTATGTTGTGATTTTATATTTCATTGCACAAATACATAGCTGTATCTTAAAGACTAGAAAGAAGACGGGCAAGAAGCATCCTCAATTTAGATCAGCAAAAGAATAAGTTGTTTCACAAGGAGAACAGAAGTATGCGAGTGGTGTTCCTTTGAAAAAGAAACAACAACGGATGATAAAAAACAGCAAAAATGCAAATGTCGTTCCTTTGGGAAAAAGGAACAGCAAAAATAAAAATACTATAAAAACACTCAAAATGCCATTCCTTTGAAAAAGGAACAACAACAATAAAAGAATGCTGGTTCTTTGAAGAAAAAGAAGAGTGGTAACCAAAAGGAACAGCGGAAAATGTAACAATGCCGTTCCTTTGAAAAAGGAACAGCAGAGATCCCGAATGCTGTTCCTTTAGAAAAGGAACAGCAAAACAAGCAAAACCAACATCATAAAAAAACACACATATGCTATTTTTAGAAGAGCAAAAATCGAGCTTTGTAAAAGAAAAGGAACAGCAAAAAATGACAAGAAAATATTTAATTCAAACTTATGTACAAGAATCACTCAAAAAAAACAAGAACTTATGTACAAATTGCAAAAAGAAATGAACCCTTAATGAATTACAGGTGAGGAAGATTTCTCTTCCTCTCCTAAGATCTCCATATCAATGTCTCGGTGTAGCTGCTGGCAGAAGGATTCCCGAGTGAGTGGTTTACGATAGAGACGGACTCGGTGGCCATTTACTTTGAATGCATATCCAGAACCGTCAATGGTGATTAGAGTAAGGGTTCCGTTGTCATGCACCTTCTGGATTTCGTATGGTCCCAACCATCGAGTCCGAAGTTTTCCAGGGAAGTCCTGAAACCGAGAATCGTATAACAGAGCCCAGTCTCCCTCGTGGAAGACTTTGTTCTTGATGAGCGCATCATGCCATTTGGCTCGCTGTTGTTGAATCAATGCTGTATTTTGTAGTGCAGAGAGCCGAATTTCGTCTAATTCATTGATCTGCTGTAGTCGATTGAGTTGTGCCTCGCTTAGATCTAGGCCAACTTCCTGTGCTGTCCGTAATGTTTGGATTTCGAATTCTATGGGAAAATGGGTTGTTTTCCAAACACTAATTGATAAGGTGAGTAACCGGTGGTGCTCCTCCATGTGGTTCTATAGGCCCAGAGTGCTTCAGGTAGTCGGGTAGCCCAATCACGCCTATGTGATGCAATGGTTTTCGTTAGGATTGATTCTATTATCTTATTGCTACTTTCTACCTGCCCATTCGCCTGTGGGTGATATGGAGTAGTGATCTTATGCTGGACATGATAATTGTTAAGTGTTGCAGCTAATTTATGCCCAACAAATTGTGGTCCTCCATCCGTAATTATTTCCCTAGGAAGGCCATAACGAACAAATAAAAGGAACAGGAACTGTATGACAGAGTCCTCTGTGGCTCTTGGTAATGCTTCTGCCTCAACCCATTTGGTGACATATTCTGTTGCCACCAAAATATATGTTTTCTGATTTGATGAAGGGTTGATGGGTCCAACGAAATCCAGAGCCCACCGCTCGAATGGTTCGATGACTAACCGTGGTTTCAGAGGCATCTCATCAGCTTGACCAGGTCGTCCTGCTCGCTGGCAACTGTCACAGGCTTGGACAAACTTCTTTGCATCTTTGAAGATCGTAGGCCAGTAATATCCTGTCTGCAATACTTTATGTCCAGTTCTACGCTCAGCGAAGTGCCCCCCACACGGTCCATCGTGACAGGCTTTTAGGATGTCGAAGATTTCATCCTCTCTAACACATCGCGTGATATGCATGTCTGCTCCTGTGTGAAACAAATAGCCTCCAATCCACGAAAATCGAGAACTTTTCTGAATAATCTGCTTGTGCTCATTGGGAGTTAAATGTTTTGGTAATTTACCTACTGCGAGGTAGTTGGCAACATCAGCATACCAGGGTGTTTTAACGGCAACAGCAAACAGGTGCTCATCCGGAAATTGATCTTCAACTGCTGCTGCATCGCTTGATTTTGGTATTCTCGAAAGAAAATCGGCTACATGGTTTTCTTTGCCAGGCCGGTCCTTGATTGTGATGTCGAATTCCTGCAATAAGATTAACCATCGAGTTACTCTGGCATTTGTGACAGGCTTATTTGCTAAATATTTTATAGCAGAATGGTCTGTATACAAGATAACATGGTAGCCTATGATATAATGTCTAAATTTATTGACAGCATGTATTACAGCTAGGAATTCTTTTTCAGTAACAGTGTAATTCAATTCAGCAAAAGATAAATTTTTGCTGATGTAGTAGATAGCATATGGTTTTTTATCCTCTTCTTGCCCAAGGACTGCGCCAATGGCTGTATCTGAGGCATCAGATGATATCTGGAAGGGTAGGTCCCAGTTTGGTCCTCGAAGGACTGGGGCTGTGGATACAAGCTTCTTTAGATCCTCGAAAGCACGGTCACATTTGTCTGTCCAAAGAAAATCAACGTTACCAGTTAGTGCATATAAAGGAGCAGCGATGTGCGAATAATGCTCTATAAATCATCTATAATAACCGGAAAATCCAAGAAAGCTGCGTACCTCTGTTTGAGTAGTAGGAGTGGGAATAAGCAAAAGTATTTGGATTTTGGCCGGGTCTACCTGAATGCCGGCTGCTGAGACATAATGTCCTAGGATAAGTCCTTCAGTCATCATCAAGAAACATTTTTCGTTGCTTAAGCAAAGCCTGGTAACAATGCAGCGTTGTAGGACTTTTTCTAGGGTGTCTAGAGTTGGATCAAAATCATCTCCATATGGTGTGAAGTCATCCATGTAAACTTCAAGTCCATCATTTATTAAATCTGCAAAAATACTAAGGATAGCCCTCTGAAATGTGGCAGGAGCATTACATAGGCCAAAAGGTAGAACTCGATAGGCAAATGTTCCCCAGGGACAAGTAAAAGTAGTTTTATCCTGGTCTTCAGGGGCAATCTGAATCTGATTATATCCACTGAAGCCATCCAGGAAAGAAAAGAACTTCTTCCCTGCTAAAGTATCCAATACTTGATCTATGAAAGGAAGAGGAAAATGATCCTTCTGTGTTGCCTTGTTTAGTTCCCTATAATCCACACAAATTCTCCATTTCCCGTTCTTTTTTGGTACCACCACAAGCGGAGAGACCCATTTACTATCAGAAATAGGGTAGATAAAATTCACATCTAAACGCTTCTGAAGTTCAGTTTTTACGACATCTTTTAGATGGGATTAAGTCTCCTTTGCGGCTGACGCACAGGTCTGGCATCTTTTTCTATATAAATGTGTGTACATAATTGGGGATCGATTCCTTTCATATCAGGGTAGTCCCATGCAAATGCTTCTTGATATTTTGTTAACAGATGGATGAGCTTTGTTTCTTGTTCAGGTGTGAGATTAGCATTGATGTTTAAAGTTTTTCCCGGTGCAATTTCCACAGTTTTACTATTTGCAACAGAAGTAACAGGTATTGTTTGGTCATGAATATCTTTCAGGGGATCTTCTTCCAATTCATTATCAAATGTTGCTTCTATCATGTGACACTGTGTGCGAGGTTCAGTTTGAGTAATGAAATTATTAATGGCATCGTCTTCTGTTTGATCTTTGAAATCGAGTGCCTCTTGTATAGTTAATGGAGATCTGATGTTATCAGTAAGGTATGATACAGGGAGTTTATTAGTTTTAATCATTGTGACACTTGGCTGCGCTGGAGGATATAGAACTAAATTTTTGCTATTCGGTCCTCTGGTTATGGTCATATTTCCCTGCCGACAGCCAATGTAGGCATCGGCAGTGGCAAGCCAAGGCCTACCTAAAAGTAGTGGATGTCCATCAAGTCGGGTTTTTGGATTAATTATCAGGAAATCGGTTGGATACTCCCAGGATTCTACAGAGACCATGACATCATGTAGAGTACCCTCTGGTCTAACCACAGATCGATCATCCAATTCCAACAGAGTAGAGGTGGGTTCTACAGATGTAATGCCGAGCTTTTGGCAAGTTGTGGTTGTTAAAATATTAATTGCAGCCCCTAAATCAACTAAGGCATTGGACAGGGTCTGACCATAAATATGAACAATTATGATTGGGTTCCTGGGGTCTTCATATTTAAGGGGTGTTTCTCTTCCGGACAATAGGTCAGATAAAGTACCGACTACTTGGACTCTTGGATTATTTGTTATATTCCTCCTTGGTTTCTTTATGCACAATTCTTTTATAGTTTTTGCGTATATGGGAATGTCTTGAATGGCTTGGAGGAATGGAATTTTTATGTACAGATTTTGTAATTCTCCCAAAATGTCAAAGTCAGGATATTGTATGGATCGAGGTATGGCTAATCGTTCTGGGAACGGAGGAGAGGATGTGTTTGCTTGATTATGAGTTTGTTGCTTATTTACATCCTCTTGTTGTGACTGATGTTCTCTGGGTAACTGATCTTCAATATGAACTGTTTTATCTCCCTCAGTTTCAATTATACGTCCAGATCTTAACTGAAGGTCGTTGCACTCCCTCAAGTCGGGTCCTGCTTTTGGTGATTCTATGATTTGGATGGATTGGACCTGTCTGTTATTTGGATTGGGATCGGGTTGGGCTGGGAGTTGCGGTCTCAGGTTAGACTGGGGATTTTGTTGTAAAGCTGGCAAAGTAGGTTGAGGGAGCGGAATAGTTCCAGCTGGGTGGTACATTGGTCTTTGCCAGCTTGTCTGCCAGGGTGAACTTTGTGAAGTAGAGGGAGTCCACTGTGAAGGGTATGGGCCATTTTGCCAATATGGTGGAGTATAAGGAAAATTTGGCCAACCAGTTTGGCTTGTTTGATTCAGCCATGAATTTGAAGAAGGAAACGATTGTGGTGACCAGTTTGTAAATGGGGGTTGAGATTGATTTTGCCACATACCATATTGTTGAGCATTATACTGTGGGTTTTGAAAGAAAGAGGTTGGGTCCGGAAACATACCAGGTTGTCTCGGCTGCCACTGGCAGCGCTGGTTGATCGAATTCACCGATTCTGGTTCTTCTTCTGCTTCCTTATATACCGCTTTCAATCCAGAAAGTGAGGGGCAGCTCTCCGTAAGGTGATCTTTTGTACAGATGGCGCATGTTTGGACTTTATCCAATGGACACTCCTTGTGGCTATGTTTTTTTCTGCATCGGGGGCAGAAGATTGCCAAATTCTGTTCTACCTCCAGCTGCTTCTGTTTAGCCTGCACAATATCAAGTTGTGTAGTTAGTGTCCCCATAATATCAGTTTTAAAATTTTCTATTAAATTTCCAATTTCTGCACGTGTTACTCCTTCTGCTGATACTTTGTTATCTCTTGCAAACCGATCATATTCTGTCGGTTTTATTCTTGTGCTGCCTCTCGAACTCCTGATACATAAGTCAAGGATGTCAGTAAAATTCTCTTGATAAATATCCCCTTTGCCCATAATGTTTAATGTTTCAATCCATTTTTCCTTCATGCCCCTCATTAATGCAGTTTTTAACACATTATCAGGTAAAGGTAGCGATGCATAAGGAGATCTTTGTAGATTATACTGAAAACGTTCCACATACTCCTCTAATGTTTCATTTGGTCTGGCTGTCATTTGAAATATTTCGTCTTTTAATTCTTTAGACCTACAATAATCCTGATATTTTTTCAAGAAGGATTCTTTCATTTGATCCCAATTGTTGATAACCCCGCCACCTAGCCCCATAAACCATCTTAAAGCAGCCCCTTTTAATGTAGAGGGAAATAATTTCAATTTTTGGGGATCGGTGGTGTAATCGTACTCCCTACATAACACATCGAATTCGAATAAGAATGCATCCGGATCTTCTGATGTGAGTCCGTGGAATGTAGGGATATGCTGAAGAGGGATAGCTTTCATGGGTGCATTTGCTGCAGAATCCACTATAGGATATTGTAATGTAGAGGTTTGAGTGTTTGGCTGGTTTTGAGCATTTGGTTGGTTTTGAGCCATGGAATCGAATATATGCCAATAACCTTCTGGGATATCTAGGAGGGTATTCCTAGGTTGAGTGGGAACGGTTTTGACAGGGATCTTTTTAACAGCGCTTCCTTTATCCGGAATAATGGGAATACCAGGTGTCTGAGGAGATTGAATTCCTTCAATAATTACTTTCACAGCACTCCCCTTATCTGGGCTATCTAATGGCTGATTTGTCTCACTAGGGGATTTTGGTTCCTTGGTTTCCCCTGTTTCTCCTTCTCCCTCACAAAAGTTGCTAGAGTTCCCTTCCTGCAATAATTATGGAGTAGAATTTTCAATTTCTTGAAAGTCCTGCTCTTCAGTTTGACTATGCACCTCAGCGCAGGCTACAGATGGTGATCCTATGGCCTGAAGGGAACTAGTAGGCGGCTTAGAAATGTTTTTCTTGAGGCCTACTGATGGCTGAGATTCTGTTTTCTTATAGATTTCGTCTATAAAGGTCGTTCGGCCAAGGGTCACCGGCCCCTTAGCTTTTTCAGGCTTGGATGGGGGTTTGATATTCTTTTCTGGTCTTTTCTGCTTAGTCATGCACTCAAAAAAATGAACTACCAACTTCTATTCAAACAAAGCAAAAACAAATCTGTTAGGGAAGCGGATAGTGGAGCAGGTCTTTTACATGCTCCGCACGTAGGTTCTTACCTTCCGTTTTTAGGATCCAACTCCTCCCTAGCAGGCTCGTACACTACTCTGAAAAAAGACAAATGGCTACACTCTTTCCCCGGCAACGGCGCCAAAATGTAGAGCTATAAAAAGGGTCTCTTTCACCTCTAATTACCTCACATTAATATGTCAATCCGGGAGCGTTTTGTTATTACAAAGAGTGACTCAATCCGAGGCTATCATTTTTCAGAGTAATGCTAGTAGTACAGTGCCTAAGAAATACAAGAGTAAACGGATGCTTGACTATAATTAAATTACTTCAAAGAATAAATCACACACTCAGAAAACTCAACAGCTTATCAGTCAAGGGTTCGGCAGTGATAACCCATCCCTTCGGAAACTGATGGAAAGGAAACTAGAGCATGGATCACGAGCCTGGGAGCTAGACAGTGACTGCCACTGCTCACTACAGCCTTAGATCATCTCTCACACCAAACCAACAACTGCAAGTAAATGGAACAACAAAGCGAATAAAGGATTGAACAGCAATTCTGGAATAGAACAGCAAGTCTAAAATGGAACAGCAATTGAATAACTAAGTCCCGCGGGTTATAACCAAACTCAATCTATTAACTCAAATATACTCTTTGTAATCAAATAACATTCTTTCACTCCAAAGGCAATTCACACAAATCACACTAAAGGAACAACAATAACGATTAATGAATTATGGAACAGTACTGATAAATTAGAAACGCACACAACACGAACATTTAATATAACAGCTCTGTAACATAACAGTAAGAACATGCAATGAACTCTTGAAAGGATTAATAACTTGGTGCGGAGTCAACGCACAATTCTATCTACAAAAACTTCAATGATTCAATCTTCAACAGAGCATGTAATATGAACTTATAAAACATACCGAATTACCAAATACAATAATAAACAAACCACACAGAAATAAAGCCGTAATGGTACAGAAGCAAGTGTCCTTCGGGGCCGGGCCCTTAGCCTCCAAGGATACACCGCTTGAAGTTAATCCAGTCGCAGAGATGAAATAATCACCAAACTTTCATTAATGCATCGGTCGAAAATACATTGAACCAGTCTTCAACGAAACTTAATAATCAAAGCTGATGTTTTACAGAAATTACATAAAAGCGTATTCTTCATCTCTATATCTATCTATATATTAAACTAACAGTGCTGTCTCTTTATATAAAGACGACGGCGGAGATGTCCAAGTGACAAGGTAAATAAAGCAGCGATCCCTCAGGATCGAAGATCCTGAGGGATTCGCCAAATTGTTAACTCTTCATCCTGTCTTTTCTTTTGCGCTGAGCTGGTGTCTTCTCCTTCTTTCCCGAACCAATTTGCTTTGATCTGTTTATCTTTGTTTGCGTTCGGTTCTCGTCCAGAGGGACAGCAGTTATCTCGACTTTGTCCTTCCCTTTGGAACGGCAACTCCTCGTTTTCTCCTTTTCCTGTATAGAAAATAACCATTATCAGTGGCTAAGTCTTGCATATCAATTCTCACATGTTTTTTTATAGTTCCTTATTACTTTCCAAATTCATGACACAAAAAGGTTCACAAATTCTATTAAAAAACCACTGAAATAATGATCAAAAGCATACCTTTTTAGTACTCCACAGCCATCTTCTTAACAACATTTTTCTATTCATAAGCCTTCAATTGTTTCCCACTGCACTTAAACTCTGCCTTTCAATTAGTGAAACCATATAATAAATCTTTGAAACACCACTGCTGTGTTAGTGGTTTTCATCTATTGGAGAAAAAGGTGTAAAACAAGTTTTTAAGGCTATTTGCAGCATTGTTAGCCTTGTGCCCTTTAAATGAAGCCATACCTCTGTTCCTGGCCCTTTGCTTGTTAAATGAAGGAGGCCTTTATCACATTGCCAAACCCTCTACTTGTTAAATGAAGGAGGTTTTCAACCAATGACCTAACCCTCTTCTCATATTTGGAGGAGGTTTTACACGGTCATCCAACCCTCTGCTCATGTTTGGAGGAGGTTTTACACAGTGATGCTATTTCATCACTTTGTCAAACTATGTTATCTTTCCTTGTAGTGCCTATTCACATTTAAGCAAATAAGAGTGACAAATTGACAATATGCAATGAGGGGCACTCTCTGAGATATGTAATATTATTTTTAAAATACCCTTATGCATCTTTAGACATCAGAAGTGACCTAACCTGTATCTGCAGAGTATTACTTGTTAGTCATAAGTCACTAACCTTTTGACTGTGTTTGCAGGAGCTCATTGAAATACCTCTCTGTCCAAGACTTGCATCCCAGGCTCAAAACCACATGAGAAGTATCTGTCTTCTCATATTAAGTTTAATAATGTCTTCTGGAACACTGGTACACTTCTGCTTTGAAAAAGACATTGAAACACTGTAAATACACCTAATATCAATTTGACTTGTGGCATATGCACTGTTGATACATCAAGGCTTGTTAGTGGCATGACTTAAGGGTGTATCAAGCTTTATTTGCATAATAGGAAGGTTATCTATCACTGGTTGATATTAGACAGACGTTCTTTTGGCTTTAGGATAGTTTTCCAAGGGAGGAATGCCTAAAGCGCCACTACCTAACTTAGGGGAGATTTTTGACAGATTTGGAGTATTCTCTTTGGAGCTGATGGACAAGTTTGTATGACTGAGACTAGATAGGGCTTGAAAATTAGGTTTTTTCTCATCATAGGATGATTGAAAAGGTAGAAGGGAAAAAATTTTAAGGGTGTTTTCTGGCTAACAAATTTGACAAATTTGAGATCAACTGATAGAAAACTTGGCTGTGAAAACTATTCATCATCAATAGGTGAAAAATATTGATGCCTAACAGTGGCTCCATTTGGGGAGGGCAACTCCTTTTCAGGAGGTGTCTAGAATTTCAAATCTTGGTTCTTCGAAGACCAGTGCCTTTATCCATTGGCACAAATTTCTTTCTTCCTTGATGCTATTTCTAAAAATTGACAGCATGATTAGCATCAACGACATTTCTACCTACCCCACCATATTTCCTAACATTTTTTTTCTTTTGGGTGCATTTGGACTAGCGTCCTTTTGACATAATATTTTTGAAAAATGATACTATCTAATTCTACACTTATATCTGCCAGGAGTTCAGATTAAGCTGATGAACTCTTTTGTTTCTCTACCTATGTTGGATTGACTGTCAAGGTTAAGTTGTTTGACAGGATTTTATTCTCTAATCTAAAACATGAAATTGAAAAATGACCAAATCAGGATTAGACAGTCTAATTTTTCATGTACTTGTGGCATGAAAGACAAGCTACAGACAAATATCATTTTGCATAAAATGAAATCTAGAAAATCAGGGCTAGGATACACAGTTTGTTTTTCATCCCTTCTTTCCTCTTTGGTTCTGTTTTGAGCATGTGGAACCAATATCTTTTCCTAATATAATTTATTTGATAAGTCAAGCTTACACAATGTCGACTATCTTTTCCTCTCACTAACTTATCAGAAAATAAATTTAAAACATGTTCAGTTATGATTAGGCTAGATAATTGAACAAGAAATTTTAGCACTAGTAGCGGCATTTAAGCTTGCGTGCTTTAGGAATGACTATTTTTTGAACATGGGGCTTTCTTTCTATTTTTAAAACTCTCCTCTTTTTCTATTTTTCTATTGTTTTTTAATTTTCTATTTTTTGATTTATTTTTCAAACAATGGCATATACAATGATTGAAAAAGTTTTAACTCAGAAATCTTGGAAATGGTGAAACTTAAGCATATTATCTTCATAAGGATCTCCTACCACTCTTGGTCCACTCAGCTCTTGAAAAGAAAATTTTGGAAAATTTTCTCTTTCAAGCATGACATAAGGATTCATGCATGAATCTTTGAATAACCCCGTATCTTTCCGCTGTACCTCTTTATATCTCTGATTTCCACTCCTTTTGTTGTACATTTTTTTCAAATAATGCAGACATTCTTTGTCATTTTTTAAGTATATGATGACATCATCAAGGTATGTCAGAATGCAGAAATTCAGAACTGGAAACATGGCTTTTAAGAGCATGTTTTTGATATCCGGTGGTTTTGCAATTCTGGGTTTGAAAATGGAACTACTTCCAGCATACTTGAAAAATTCTTTGAGCTATCTTCTTTGCAAAGGAATTATCTGGCTATATCCTGAAACATCACTTTGCAAAGACACATGATTAAAATCATTTATCATTGGTATATCATGGTCTTGGGCAGGAGGAATATAGTTGATGTCACAAGGGTGTGTATTAGTATTTCTAAAATCAAAACAAATCCTATGACCAGCTGTTTTATCTTTGACTACTACTGTTTGGTCAAGATTTTTGCATTTTCTTTTGCCAAAGTTGTTTCTTGGAGTGATGGCAGTGGCATAGTGCTTCTCAATGTTTTCCCTATATGAAGTAGTATGTTGAACAAGATTGCAAATTCTAGCATTTCTAAGTCTTTGGTGGAGTGGCAGAATGCTAGCTAGTTCAAACAACTCAGGGATATTTGGACTGCAGTGATCATATCCATTCATAAGAAGTTTTTAGACATTTTTTCTGGATTTGGAGCTGTTATGGCTACAGTCAAGGTTTCATTTGAAGGGGTAGAGTTATGTGATGGAAAATCCTTAAGGTATGGTAAGAACATTAAGCTTCCCTGCCCCTGAGTTCCAAAGAGGTTTGTGATATGCAAATCTTCTAATGGCTCTGTTCTGAAAAAGTCTCTTGATGTTACTGCTGATGTTTGCATATGGTTTGAGCAATTTTCTTGATGGTACATAATGTTTTGTGCTTCTTTCTCTATCCCTGTTTCAAAAGGAACAAACTTTCTTTCCTCAAGACATAGCTGCTCCTGGTCATGATAATTTTGAGTGTCTAGTTCATCATAAAGAACTTGGGGAAGCTGATGAGGTGGATCTAAGTTTGTTTCAAATCCTTTTGAATGTTCTTCAATGTGTTCATCAGTGTGTAAAATGAAAGAGTTCAGATCAGAATGCAATGAGTACATCGGGATGTTGTCTGGCCTTTCTTGATTAATGGCCATATATTTCATGTGTGATTCCCGATAGAGTATTCTAGTTTGGTTAAATACAGGAATAGTGGCATAGGACATACCAAGTTGAATATTTCCCTGAAGCTTAGCTCCCCAAGTTCTGGATAAAATCATTCTGTACTTGGGGGGAATTTCTGCTACCACTATGTCGATGATCAGGTGTTTTGCAAGTATTTGGGCCAAATTGAAACAAAGATCTTTGATTAAGCCTAGACACTTGACTCTACTCGAATAAAATGAATATAAGTCTTTATATGGTCTTGTGATTTCTAGGCCTAATATTTCCATCACAACCTTGGGCATGAGATTATGCAAGGCCCCGGAGTCTAGCATGGCATTGTCTAAGATTTGGTCATGGATATTCAAACTGATGTAAAATGGAAGAGTGGTTCCTTCTTGGAATTTCCCTTCTATTTTTGGACCAAACAACACTTCACAAGTGTCATCAGCTAGATTAAGGGTGTTTGCATCATTTCCTATATTTAGGACCTTTAACACTTGGGATTTATAAGAGCTTTGGGGGATAAGTTCAGGGAGAGGCATGGTATTCTTTATTTTGGCGATTTCTCCCTCAAAACTCAAGGGTGCTTGTAGTTTAGACAGGTTTGCTTCAGTTTTTTCAGCCATGATTTTCTCTATGTTCTTAATTTTCTGAATTTGGTTTGGGATTTTGTTTGACACAGCCATCTTGGGAATCTTGGTGGAGGTACTAGGAGAATCTGAGCCAAGACTTGTCTGAATAGCTTTATCTTTTTTTTCGTCATTTTTCTTGACCACAATTTTGTTGTTATCCACTGCTTTTGTAAGGATGGTATCAGGGGTTTTAGCAGTGTCTGAGATACCTTTCTTGGAGTTGTCTTGGTTTATTCTACTTCTAAGGTCATACTGCCTGTGAGCTTCTATTATGGCATTTTGAAAATCTATGGCAGGATCTTCGGGGACTTCATAGTTGGTTTCATTTTGATTTGGAGAGAAGAAAGCTTGTTCTTCTTCTTTGAGGTAAACCTCACTCTCGTTATCGGAACCTATAAGGTTCAAATGATTTTCATCAATGGGTTCTGTATCCCTCTCATCCTCATCAACATAATTTTCATTAAAGGGTGGCCTAATTTGTTGGTGATTTTCCCTCGGTTTTTTTTGAGGCTGCTCTCTCCTAAATTTTTCGTTCTAGTTTCTATTTGGAGGGTTTGGCTGGTTGTCCCTAAGAGGTGTCTTTTCATTCATCTTTTCCCACATTTTCACCATGGATCTAACCAAGTCATCTATTCTAGGATCTAAGGAAGGGGCTGAAGGGGAGACCTCATCCTGGTATGTGACTTTCTTTTCTGATCTGGTCCTAGCTCTTTTTTCTGCTAAGTTGGCTTCTGCACTTATGGCCGCTTTTTGCATTTCCTCTAAGGTAGGGGGGTCTTTGTCTCTTAGTTGATAAGTCATGTCTGGGTCGAAGCCTTCGGGGAAATTTTCTAAGGCTGAGCCAAGTGGAAGTTTGAAGTGAGGTGGGAGGGTGTTATACACACTATTGATCCTAGTGCAGTATTCTTGGACACTTTCCCCATTTTCCCGTTTTAGATTGCTATATTCTGATAGGATTTGAATGGGGTTCTTTTTTATTTCCCACTTATTTATGAAGGTTTGGTAGAGTTCTAGGAGATCATGGATGTTGTTTGGAGTTAAGCTCTTAAACCATTTTTTGGGTTCTCTGCCCAGGCTTTGGGCGAACATCCTCATTCTGATGGTCTCGTCTTCTATTTCCATGTATTCAAAGGCATCGCTAATTCTATCTACATGTTTTTGAGTGGTAGTAGCCTCAACTCCAGTAAAGTGTGGGATTTGGATTGATAGTCATTTTGTAAAGGAGCCAAAGGGTGTGGCAACACCAAGGGTGCATACCAAGCTGCCATGGTGGGAGCTAATGGATGATATACAAAATGAGGACTTGTAGGATGAGCTGAGGTGATTTGAATAGTAGTGGTTTGGATGGGTGTGGCAGATGTACTTGGGCTAGTGATCTCATTTTGAGCAGATCTGGGGTGGTAGGAGCCAAAGTGATGGAGAAGCTGAAAGTCGGGAGGTGTAGTAGGTGAGGCTTCTCTACTAGGACTCTGTGGCAGATCTAGGGGCTTAACATCATCAAATTTTACCTTACTTTGTGACTTGCTTCTAAAAAGGGTTTTTGCTGATTTTAAGTCAAATGGGGAATCCTGCAAGGCTGTGAGTTGTTCAGGTACTGATCTTGCTTTGCAGATGGACCTATCAGTAGATAAATTTCCAGTTTCGGAAGCTTGCCACAGAATCTTCTCTGGGTCATCTACTATGATAGGGGGATTTGGGTCAGGATGAGATCTGGTATAGATTCTTTGTGAAGCCAGATTTCTAAATCAGAGTGTAGAGAGGATGGTCTTTGTGATTGTTTCGGGTGGATGACCTCTCTAGGGGTTTTTCTAATGTGAAGGATGGTCAAAAACAAAAATGAGGGCTAGTGGAGTCGCCGGGTGGATTTCTTTGAGAACTATGGTCCACCAAAAAAACTATCAAAGATGCTTTGGGAAAAATTCTTCTAGCAAACTTTGAGATGAAGACTTGCAAGGAAGAGTGATTCACTTGGTTTCAATAGCTTGCTAGGCTTTCTGGACAAGCTAATGGTTCTATTTGCAAGATTATTTCTATTTATCTCCTATGTTTAGGTGATTTTTTCTGAATCGCTAGGTTATACTTAGTTTGTCACTGATCACAGAGTTTGCACCATGAGTTTTAAGTTTTGGAAAGGATGAGTCAACAGAAAGGTATCGTTTATGAATTTTTTGGTTTTTTTTATGGAGTTTTTAGGCCTACTGGAGGCTAGTGGAGTCGCCAGGTGGAACTTGGTTGTTTTTGTAAAGATGTAGCTATGGTCCACCACCAATAACTAGGGAAAAGCCAATCTGGGAATGTTTTGGGGTTTTCTGAGTTTCCTATATGTAGCCCTGAGGTTTGGAAGAGTTTCCTATAATTGAATCATCATTTTTCTAAGATGGTGAATGAGCTAGTTTCTACTCTTCAGACAATACCTAATTTTTCTAATTTTGACTGAGATTTTGAGATATCCTAAGGGATATCGAGGATTTTTTTACTCAAAGTCCCATCGTGATCTCCATTATGTTAGGGTCCCGTGATTTTCTTGATTGGAAAGCCAGATGATAGTGTAACATCAAACCAGTCTTTGAAGCCCAAGGACCTAGCCTTCCTGGACTCAGAGAGGGGTATCTCTATCTGTGTAAGGGATATCTGTGTGTTTTGGTTCTTGTGTTTCTGATTTTAGGCTAGTTATGAAGTAGGTGTTTGGTTTTGGTTTTTAGGTTTGAGAGGGATGAACTGATCAAAGACTAAGAAGGGTAAAAATATGTCAGATCAACTTGGCTATGGGGTCGAAAAGGTCAAGAAAGCTTCAGATGGTGATACAAGGTTGTTGAAGGGCCGATTTGATTCAAGATAAAATGGATCTTTGGGTAAAATGGACTGGGATGGAAACTAAATTTGTGAAGAACAAAGGATTTTCAAACATAAATAGTTTAATAGCTGACATAAACATGGTAGGGCTGACCATTAATCATGAGAAATGTAACTATAAACTGATCAATGCATAGAAATAAACATTCAAGCCCTGCATAGAGATATATGACTCTCTAACTTTAGGAAATGGCTATTAGACTTTGGGGAAATACATTTAAGACAAAAAAACAACTCAAATCACTATGAGGAAATGCCTAATCATAATATTTCAAGCTATTTGGCACTTTGAAGAAAGATTGCATAGTTTTAGGCAAAGGGCAAGATCAGTACAAGACCTCCTTGGTTCAACAAATGACAATCTAATCAATCAAAGAAAGGTTTCAAAGGTGGATCTATGACTAGCCATGAGTAAGCAGGGCATACCATGAATCATACTTAGCATGCATAAAACCATAAATGAAACAAGCAAACAATTTCTTCAGTTATCAAAGAGAAATCAATGATTCTTTGATATGACTAAGAAGGAAGAAAACATAGAAGCTATAAAGAAATAGGAAACTTGAGGTGCCTCCAAGGGCATGTATCAAATCTATTCTCTACTGTCTTATAGCAAGCAAGAACATGGAATTATGAATGAAAACTAAGAAGCATAACAGAGAAGGACACTATACCATTTTACCAAGTCAAGGAATCCAACAACAGACCTCCTTCATCATCCAAAAACATTCAAGAAACTATCCAATGCATGAGACAAGTGTTTTTTCCAAGCTTGTATAACCATATATTGCTTCTATTCATCAAGTTCAGCCTTGTTTACAATGAATTCTCATGGAATATATAGGCTAAGAGTGAAGAAAACTAGTTCAATTTGAAATCTCATTGGCCTATCCAAAATATCTGATTTTTTCCTTGAGGCTTTGCAAAGCCCAAGGCACAAAATATCTAATGAAATATCTCAAAAAGTCTAAAAAAGAAAATATATTGACTTTTCATAACTAATCATGCCCAAAAATAGCTAAACGCACATGAGGAAAAGTCACTTTAGAAAGGTTCATTTAAAAAAAAAAATACTTAATAAATATATTAGCAGAAAGTCCTCTGTCTTGTCAGCAACTTCTGGAGGCCTTCCCGATGTCTAAAAGAGGCCCGTGATGGCTCGTTGGAAAGATCTGAATGTCAGTTTTCTCTAAAATTACCACTAAAATTCCATCAAAAACTGACCTGTGTGTAAAAACCCAAAAAATAGACCTTGCTGATAAACGAGGCACACTGTGGAAAAAGTGAGTGTTTTTCACCATTTTGGGAGAGCAAATCATCTTCAATTGATCTAAAAATCGTTGAGTAGATGCCCTTGAAATGATGGCATCCAATGATACCATTTTCATCCTTTGAGGATGCCTCAAACAAAAATGGTGACATCCATGAGTTTTAGCCAAAAACCCAAAAATGACAAAAAACCAAAACTTGTTGAATTTCGCCCAATTTTGAAGAGCATGACCCTCAAAGGTTTTCAGAAACATGATGTGAAGTTGAGGCCAAAATTTGGAGCTTTGAGGTGTCTTTCTTCAATTTTGATGCCGGGCGCCTGCTTTGAGCTTCCTTGAGTTTTTCCTGTGTGGCCTTCAATTTCCGTCGGGCGAACTGATTGAGCTTCTTATAGTTCCTGGTCATCCTCCTTTGAAGGTCCAAATCTCTATTTTACTTCTCCAACTTCTTTTCCAAGTGATCATTCACCCTCTCGAGCCATGCTTCTTGATTTTTCTCTATCTCTTGGGTGAACAAAGTAGTGAGAGGAATAGATTGGAGAAGGGCAAATTCTTCCTCCTTTTGTTTCTCAAGGGCTCTTTTGAGTCCCATGGTCCTTGGCCTCTTTCTTCTAGGCTGATCTTCATATTCGCTATCATTGAACTCGCCCATGAGTTCTTCCAATCTAACTTGCGCCTTGGAGGCCTCTTTTTTGTATTTGATGGCCTGTGTCTCATATGCTGCCATGTGGACACGCATCTGTTTATTTTCAATTTGCAAAAAGCGATTGAAGTTTCTAGCCTCTCTAGATCTGCCCTCAAAGCGTAAATTTGGATTTATCTATTGATCGAGAGAGTCTATAGTATTCGAGCCTGATTGTCACTATCATCACTTTGGATTTGAATTATGTCGAAGTCCCTCTCCTTTTCATGGCTACTTTCTTCTTTCTGCTTTCCCTTGCTTTGGGTGGCCTTCTTAGTCTTCCTCCTCTTGGGCAATTCGACAATGGGCTTCTTGGGAAATTTCCCCTTGCTTCGGAGGGCCCTAGTAACATTTGGAGTTATATTTTTAGGCACCCTTTTCCTTGATGTCTGGGGCTTGGCCACTTTTGGAGAAGAAAGCATGGCCCCTTGCCTAGGAGAGGTGGCTAGCACATGCTCTATTGGCTCTTTTCCCTTGTTACTTTCCTCATCATTCTTTCCACTATTTTGAATTTTTTAATGGCACTACTCTTCATCACTTTGCTGCATATTATCACTGTGATTCTCTTCACTTTGTTGCCCTTCTTCCCCCTGCTGCACTTCTTCATCATCATGCTGTTTTTATTCATCTTCATTTTGCTGCTCATAATCATGCTCTTCTTCATCATGCCCTTCTTCCCCTTGCTTCCCTTCTTCCCCTTGTTGTTCCTCCTCTTAATCATGTTGTTGTTTATCATGTTCTTCTTCCCCTTGCTGCTTTGTTTCATCATGTTGCTGTTCATATTGCTCTTCCTCCCCTTGCTCATGCCCTTCTTCCTCATCATGCTCTTCTTCCTCATCATGCTTTTCTTTTTGTTCAATGGGAAATTTGAGCTTCATGAGAATGGGCTTGCTTGAAGAAGGCGAAGAATGGTGAGTGGAAGGTGAAGGAGATGTATGGAATGAAGGAACAGTGGTGAAATCTGGATGTGCAATGAAAGTATCCCAAGATATTTCCTTCTTCTCAAGCTGATGAAGAATGATAACCTTGATGATGGAATTATGGAAGAAGCAGGTTGTCTGCTGAGAAGGAGGTCTTTTCTAAATAGTGGAGGCCATTTTTTTAATACTTCTATGGGGGAAGAAAGGGAGATTTAAAAATTTGGCTCTTGTGAAATGCATGAGCAATCAGACATGGTAAGCACAGACTCGGGAGAATCTTCCCTCACAAGTGAAGTATTTCATGATTATCTTCATGAGGGGGGCATAACTAGTCAACATATATGAGAAGGGAAAGATGGATGGACATGTATCTCTATGCTTAGCCTTCAAAAAGGGTTTGTACTATTCTGAGTCTAGGTGGCTCTGTTTAAACCACTTCTCTCTGACATAAGGGATTTTGGTGGCCTTGGAAATGGATCTAGGAGAAAACTTGCAATCCAAGCCTACCAGCTGAAAGTGTTTCCCGTGAAATCTCAAAGCACAAAGATGTGTCAAAGGGGAATAAATTTTCACCTCTTGCACGCTTTGAAAAAACTCTAGACATCCAACCTCATGAAAGTTAAACAGGATTGATGGATGAGCATTTACCTCTTCAGTTGAAACAGGCTCAAAACTCTTGTGAATGCCACTTCTACTGTCTTGCCTGCGAGGCATTTTGTTTTGAATATTCTTTGCTGACTGACAAAAACAAGTTGTCTCAAATGGTCCTTGAAATGGCACCTCAATAACACCTCTGTCCTCCTTATAAGTCACTGTTTGTCCTCTTTGATGCCAATCAACAAGTATTTGTCAAATAAAACAAAATCAACTTATCACTGTGCTTGGGAAAATAACTCTGAAAAGATATGTTTGTGGTTTATTGGTGAAGAAAAAACATCTTGTGTTTTGACAAAAACATTTTTTCCTGCAAACAACGTTCTTTTGTGGTTCACTGTTCTTCACAAAGCAAAACCAAACACCCTCCAACTGATTTAAAAGACCTTCACAGCATACTCTGTTTCTTGGAACTAAGGAGGCTGCACTAGGTTTCACTGTTTCACCATACAGAGAGGACTCTTTATATGACTAAGTTTTCAGATTAGGATCACTTTTTTCCCTTTGGAACTTCAAACAGAGTCTGCTCTTGTTTTATCTGTGGGATATCACTGTTCTTAAAGGCAGTTAGGGTCCTTTAAGATTGTTGAAAACATCCACCTAACACTGTAATGGTGTGTGACAATCAGAGCAAAAAAAACCATTGATTTTGCTCAATAACCCTACCCTTTAATCACTGTCTCCCTCTTATGCTCTTTATATGACAAAATTCTCTTTAAATCCACTGTCAAGCTATTGTCCAAATTGATTTGACATCTCCTGAGCATAGGAAATTTGTTCTTCAGTTTCTACAAAACTCCATCTCATATACCACTATCTACCTCATGTTTTTAAATGATGAAATGGTTTCAAAGGCACAATTTCCTTCTCAAGGAAAAACCATAGCAAAGACCCTTTCAATCTTTGAAATTTTCTAAGAGGAGAATTAGAATACCTCGAAGAAATCTTAAAGACCTTGTTTTATTGATTGGGCAGCTTTAGAGCTTGTTAGAAGGCGAAAGAAGTGAGCGGCACATTCACTGAAAAGAATGTCGCGCAATCGGGTTGGCCTCGGGCGGTGTTTGAACGGGCGCTACAGGCGCACCACGTGCCGCTACAGGCATGATGTGCCACAGTGTAGACGCTATGTAATTTCACTTCCAGGCGCGTCGCGCATTTTTCCAGGCGGGCCATGCAGGCTTTAAGCCTTTAAACTCTGAAAAAATGCCAAAAATTGTTGTTTCTTGCAGTGAGCAGCCGATGAACACTTGTCTCATGGCTTTGAAAATGTATAATAGGCTTTTAAACGGTCTTCCACCTCTTTTTAAAAGTCAAAAATCTACAACATCATCGTGGTTGCTTTTGTGAGGGTTTGGAGGCTAAAAAGGCCTTTTTGTCTTAAAACAACATAAATCACTTTAGTTATGCTTTTAAAGACCTCTTCGCTCTTTTAAAACAAAAATTTCCTTTGAATAAGTGTAGTTGTAATTCGGGCAGTTTTTTAACCACTGTCTCACCATTTATTTAGCTGTATTTCTCTTAAGCCTTTATAAAAGAGCCTTTATCTGTCGATGAGGGTCCTTTGATATAACATGAAACTTGTTTTGAGTATCTCTTTAACCATTTGTATGAGTAAATTTGCATGGTGAAAACCTTAAGAAAACTGACCCTCTGCCTTTAGTGAGGGAGGCCATCTTCAAGTTGACAAATCAACTATTCTTTCTCTAGGTGACTTTGCTTGTGTCCTCTGTTTCTCTAAGAATTGTATATATTTTTGAATTTTTAGACAAGAAGCATGGTTTCGATCATGAAAGTGTTTTTTGCCTATGTTTTTGGAAAATTACTTGGATAGATAGCAATTCCCTCTCCAAAAATGTGACTTTGTATCTTTTGGAGGAAACCCTTTGTAAATATAAGAAAAAGAGACCTTCAGCACCGTCATGCCACATCTTGGAAAGAGACAATTCACAACTCCAAAACTTACTTTGACAATTTCTACTCTCCTGGTGTTTTGATGATAATTATGGCTATTGTGCAGTTTGATCAAAACATTCAGGCGCCCTTGGATATTTTCCTTTGATTGTGGATGACAAACCTTATTTGCATTCACCCATGTCTTTATCTATATCTATTAATCAAGTAAAAGGCCTTTAGAGACCCTCAATGCAATCATATGGAACAACAAGGCTTTTTCACATGTTTCATAAAAGGCCTTTGACTATTGTTAGTTCCAGTTTTCGCAGCCTGTCACCAGAGATCAACATGAGCTCTTACTATGTCTGGTTTTGCTAGATGTTTTGCATATGATGTTCAACACAAAACATGTCACAAGTGTGCCCATCAGAAGAAACTCAGAAAAATATTTCCAACGGTATATCACACTCCCATAACCAGCTCTTGGATTAGAAAATATGATCGAAATGAATGAGTGATTCTTGGTTATGCATGTTTTGAGGTCAATTGCTGCACACAATGACAAGTTTAGTACAAAATCATTTTGTGAAATAATGGTAAGGAATTTTTCAAAAGTGAAAGAGGTTTTTGTTCATCACATAGCAAATAAAAAAAAACCTCCTTAATTTTATGCACAAGTGCTACTATGTGGGAGATATACAGTGATATTTGGAGCCTACATTAAAACAAAGAAAAATTTTCATATTTTTTATTGTTTTAGTCATTTTAGTGCGCGGCCATTTTACAACAGATGAAAAGCAATTTGCAAAACCCAAGGAGGTTTTTGGTAACCAGAAGCCATGTAACAAAAAACTCTTTCTGTTTATTCATAGGTGTCACAAATTGGGATATGTGACTAGATCTCTACAGCTCATTTTCACAGATTTGAATTTTTAATGATTTTCTGTTTTAGAGATGATTTTGTGGAACAGATTGCGAGCAACTGAAAATGAATTTTCCAAATTTGAGAGAGGTTGTTCTCCAAAATGACCTTATCTACAAAAAAATCTTTCTGTTTTTTAACAGGTACTATGGTTTAGGAGATACGAGTTCATCTTCAACACCTATTTTCAGAAATTCGGCCCAAGTTTAATGTAACTGATTCTATTTTTAAGAATATGGTTGAGCTCAATTCCCTTAGTACAAGGATGAGAAAATGTATATATTTTATGAATTTCATAGTGTAGGGGTTGGATTTTTGCAGAGGGTTGGACACTTGGGATTTCTTGGCACTTCATTGTACATTTCATCTCTGCATTTTTTGCAAAGGAATAGACTAGGGTTTGCAGCACTCTTTGGGATCCATGTGGCTCTGTGTTTTGATGGTGTTTTTCTCTATGTAATTGTAAGTTCACTGATGTTTATGTGTATCATTTCTCTTCTCCTTTCTTCTTAAATTAAACAAATGAGTGATAAAGGTGGAATTCATTAGCTTTCCTTGCTCTGCCTTCAGTTTTGTTTAATTTTCCATGTTTTCATCTGTTTGAAGAGGATTATTGAAAGCCTCTTGCCCTCTTCAGCTCCTCACCAGTCTGAACCATCCATTCCTTCAATACAAAGCATCAAAAAAATTTCCTTTCTTTCCCCAATCAGAACTCTGCAAAATCTAGGCCTCATCCCCGAACCCAAAACTGCCTTTCCCTTGATTCCAACAAAAACCCCCAAAAATCAAAGTCAAATCCTTTCACTTATATACCTAGCCTAAAATTAGCCTTTATTTCAAGTCATCTCAAACCCTATTGATTATTTTTGCTGAGATTGACCTTGAGAGATCCCTCTCCTATTCTGGTAGGGCTAGCTACCAGGCTGAGCGTGGTTTGATGTTACCCTGAACTCTGCCTTTTTCAGCCTGAGGTAGATTTAGGCAATAACATAGTGGCAACCATACTAGAGATAAAATGGTTTTCTTGTTAGTGTTTTTTGTTTTATAAGCTACAGACGGAGCCTGAAGTTATGCCAGGTAGCCTTCGAAACGCTCTTGCTTTGCATTAGTGAAAGTAGATAAACATTGCTTCAGTCAATCTCCGGTCTAGTTTATAAACTGAACATCTGGTTTCCTCAGTAAAATGTAATCAAGTTCAAATATGATTGCTGATGGTGGACAGCAGTCAGACACATATGAAGGCTGAAACATTCACCTAGCAACTCCAACTCAATCCAGAGATTCCAGTGCTTACTGATCCATTCATGTACTAAAATAAAATGGTAGGGTATGTGGAAAACCCTGCGCTTTGTGAAGTTTTAAAAGAAGTTAGAGATCAGTTAGTGGATTTTGAAATTGATGAAGTATTTTTCATTGTCATGATCCAATGTTTGAGATCTTCAAAGTTTCCCACTAAAGCTAAAACTGGTTTCTTTGAGTTATTTGTTGAAAATTTTGAGAAGGAGATTCAGTATTTAAATGATCAGATCCAATCATATGAATTTCGAGATCCCAAAAAAATTTCGGAAACTCTCCCTCCTTCAAAACAATAAACAATAGAGCTTCCTGTGGATATTTGCATTGATAGGTTGCAACTAGAAGCATGTATTGAGGAGTTGGGGCAGCAAACAGAGTCTGTTTTTTGCGATCCTATTTCAATGTACATGGAAATTTTTTTCAGTTTGAATGATAGATCGAATTGTCTTTTACATAACCAGACTCGTTATGTGCATGTATGGCTGTTAGCATTTCCAGTTGTGTCCTGCTTCAAGCACTTCCAAGCAGCATCCTTGTCACAGTTACTTGATTGGTTGGTTTGGCATTACAGCATTACTTGATCTATCAATTTTTCTGAAAAGTAGGGTATTTTTGTGCATAAATAAGCTGCCCAAGGCAGCATTTCAGCTTTTGGTATTGGTTTATGTACATATTGCAGTATGTATATGTTCTGGATTGGTATGAGTTGTTTTGGGTTTGCAGTTTTTGACTCCATTAACCAATAGATGAAGGCACTTGTCTGTTCTCCCAAAGATCTTTTGTTCTTGGCACCTCCAAGGAGCTACCATCCCCATTGGAGCCGATGTTAGTTCCAGTCTTCGCAGCCTGTCACCAGAGATCAACATGAGCTCTTACTATGTCTGGTTTTGTTAGATGTTTTGCACATGATGTTCAGCAAAAAACATGTCACAAGTGTGCCCATCAAAAGAATCTCAGAAAAATATTTCCAACGATATATCACACTCCCATAACCGGCTCCCGAATTAGAAAATATGATCGAAATGAATGAGTGATTCTTGGTTATGCATGTTTTGAGGTTAGTTGCTGCACACAATGACAAGTTTAGTACAAAATCAGTTTGTGAAATAATGGTAAGAATTTTTTCAAAAGTGAAAGAGAATTTTGTTCATCACATAGAAAATAACAAAAACCTCCTTCAGTTTATGCACAATTGCTACTATGTGGGAGATATACAGTGATATTTGGAGCCTATATTAAAACAAAGCAAAATTTTCATATTTTTTACTGTTTTAGTCATTTTAGTGCGCGGCCATTTTACAACAGATGGAAAGTAATTTTGCAAAACCCAAGGATTTTTTTGTTAACCACAAGCCATATAAAAAAAACCTCTTTCATTTATTCACAGGTGTCACGAATTGGGATATGTGACTAGATCTCTACAGCTCATTTTCACATATTTGAATTTTTAATGATTTTCTGTTTTAGAGATGATTTTGTGGAACAGATTGTGAGCAACTGAAAACGAATTTTCCAAATTTTAGAGAGTTTCTTCTCCAAAATGACCTTATCTACAAAAACCTCTTTCATTTTTTTAACAGGTGCTATGGTTTAGGAGATATGAGTTCATCTTCAACACCTATTTTCAGAAATTCGGCCCAAGTTTAATGTAACTGATTCTATTTTTAAGAAAATGGTTGAGCTCAATTCCCTTAGTATAAGGATGATAAAATGTATATTTTTATTAATTTCATAGTGTAGGGGTTGGATTTTTGCAAAGGGTTGGACACTTGGGATTTCTTGGCACTTCATTGTACATTTCATCTCTGCATTTTTTGCAAAGGAATAGACCAGGGTTTGCAGCACTCTTTGGGATCCATGTGGCTCTTTGTTTTGATGGTGTTTTTCTCTATGTAATTGTAAGTTCACTGATGTTTATGTGTATCATTTCTCTTCTCCTTTCTTCTTAAATTAAACAAATGAGTGATAAAGGTGGAATTCATTAGCTTGCCTTGCTCTGCCTTCAATTTTGTTTAATTTTCCATGTTTTCATCTGTTTGAAGAGGATTCTTCAAAGCCTCTTGCCCTCTTCAGCTCCTCACCAGTCTGAACCATCCATTCATTCAATCCAAAGCATCAAAACAATTTCCTTTCTTGCCCCAATCAGAACTCTGCAAAAGCTAGGCCTCATCCCTGAACCCAAAACTGCCTTTCCCTTGATTCCAACAAAAACCCCCAAAAATCAAAATCAAATCCTTTCACTTATATACCTAGCATAAAATTAGACTTTATTTCAAGTCATCTCAAGCCCTATTGATTATTTTTGTTGAGATTGACCCGGAGATAGCCCTCTCCTATTCTGGTAGGGCTAGCTACCAGACTGAGCGTGGTTTGATGTTACCCTGAACTTTTCCTTTTTCAGCGTGAGTTAGATTTAGGCAATAACAACTGTGATAGTGATATGGCTTTATTATTTGAATATTGTCTTGAATTTGAATCATGGTGTCATATCCCTTTCTTCACATTGATGAACCTGTCTAAGCTTTGTTCACTTTAGCTTCAGATTACGTTTGAAGGAGATTTATGATAGAATAAAAACCCAACCTCTTTGATTATCATAATATCACTGCTTGGCCATCTGCTTAACAACATTTTTCTATTCATAAGCCTTCAATTGTTTCCCACTGCACCTAAACTCTGCCTTTCAATCAGCGAAACCATATAATCAATCTTTGAAACACCACTGTTGTTTTAGTGGTTTTCATCTATTGGAGAAAAAGGTGTAAAACAAGTTTTTAAGGCTATTTGCAACATTGTTAGCCTTGTGCCCTTTAAATGAGGCCATACCTCTATTCCTGGCCCTCTGCTTGTTAAATGAAGGATGCTTTTATCACATTTCCAAACCCTCTGCTTGTTAAATGAAGGAGGTTTTCAACCAATGACCTAACCCTCTGCTCATATTTGGAGGAGGTTTTACACAGTCATCCAACCCTCTGCTCATGTTTGGAGGAGGTTTTACACAGTGATGCTATTTCATCCCTTTGTCAAACTATGTTATCCTTCCTTGTAGTGCCTATTCACAGTTAAGCAAACAAAAGTGACAAATTGACAATATGTAATGAGGGGCACTCTCTGAGATATGTCATCTTATTGTTAAAATACCCTTATGCATATTTAGACATCAGAAGTGACCTGACCTATATCTACAGAGTATTACTTGTTAGTCATAAGTCACTAACCTTTTGACTATGTTTGCAGGAGCTCATTGAAATACCTCTTTGTCCAGTACTTGCATCCCAAGCTCAAAACCACATGAGAAGCAGCTGTCTTCTCATGTTAAGTTTAATAATGTCTTCGAGAACACTGGTAGACTTCTGTTTTGAAAAAGACATTGAAACACTGTAAATCCACCTAATATTAGTTTGACTTGTGGCATATGCACTGCTGAGACATCAAGGCTTGTTAGTGGCACGACTTAAGGGTGTATCAAGCTTTATTTGCATCATAGGAAGGTTATCTATGACTGGTTGATATTAGACAGAGGTTATTTTGGATTTAGGATAGTTTGCCAAGGGAGGAATGCCTAAAGCACCACTACCTAACCTAGGGGAGATTTTTGACAGATTTGGAGTATTCTCTTTGGAGCTGATGGACAAGTTTGTATGTCTGAGACTAGATAGGGCTTGACAATTAGGTTTTTTCTCATCATATGATGATTGAAAAGGAAAGAGGGAAAAATGTTTAGGGGTGTTTTCTGGCTGACAAATTTGACAAATTTGAGATCAGCTGCTAGAAAACTTGGCTTTGAAAACTAGTCATCATCAACAGGTGAAAAATATTGATGACTAAGATTGGCTCCATTTGGGGAGGGCAGCTCCTTTTTAGGAGGTGTCCAGAATTTTAGATCTCGGTTCTTTGAAGATTAGTGCCTTTATCCATTGGCACAAATTTCTTTCTTCCTTGATGCTATTTCTAAAAATTGACAGCATGATTAGCATTAACGACATTTCTACCTACCCCACCATATTTCCTCAAAAAAAATTCTTTTGGGTGCATTTGGACTAGCGACCCTTTGACATAATATTTTTTAAAAATGATACTATATAATTCTACACTTATATCCGTCGGGAGTTCATATTAAGCTGATGAACCCCTTTGTTTCTCTACCTATGCTGGATCGACTGTCAAGGTTAAGCTGTTTGACAGGATTTTATTCTCTAATCTAAAACTTGAAATTGAAAAATGACCAAATTAGGATTAGACAGTCTGATTTGTCATGTACCTTTGGCATGAAAGACAAGCTGCACACAAATATTATTTTGCATAAAATGAAATCTAGAAAATCAGGGCTAGGATACACAGTTTGTTTTTCATCCCTACTTTCCTCTTTGGTTATGTTTTGAGCATGTGGAACCAGTATCTTTTCCTAATCTATTTTCTTTGATAAGTCAAGCTTACACAATATTGACTATCTTTCCTCTCACTAACTTATCAACAAATAAATTTAAAACATGTTCAGTTATGATTAGGCTAGATAACTGAACAAGATATTTTGAGCACTAGTAGTGGTACTATTTAGCACGCTTCTAATGACTATTTTTTGAACATGGGCTTTCTTTCATTTTTCAACCCTTTTTTTTATTTTTCTATTGTTTTTTTTAATTTTTCTATTTTTTGATTTATTTTTCAAATAATATATATACAATGATTGAAAAAGTTTTAACTCAGAAATATTGGAAATGGTGAAACTTAAGCATCTTATCTTCATAAGGATCTCCTACCACTCTTGGTCCACTCAGCTCTTGAAAAGAAAAATTTGGAAAATTTTCTCTTTCAAGCATGACATAAGGATTCATGCATGAATCTTTGAACAACCTTGTATCTTCCCACTGTACCTCTTTATACCTCTGATTTCCACTCCTTCTTTTGCTGTACATCTTTTTCAAATAATGCAGATATTATTTGTCATTTTTGAAGTATATGATGACATCATCAAGGTATGATAGAATGCAGAAATTTAGAACTGGAAACATGGCTTTTAGGAGCATGTTTTTTATTTCCGGTGGTTTTGCAATTCTGGGTTTGAAAATAGAACTACTTCCAGCATACTTGAAAATTTATTTGAGCCGTCTGCTTTGCAAAGGAATTATTTGGCTATATCCTGAAACATCACTATGCAAAGACACATGATTAAAAGCATTTATCATTGGTATATCATGGTCTTGGGCAGGAAGGATATAGTTGTTGTCACAAGGGTTTGTATTAATATTTCTAAAATCAAAACAAATCCTATGACCAGCTGTTTTATCTTTGACTACTACTGTTTGTTCAAGATTTTTGTGTTTTCTTTTGCCGAAGTTGTTTCTTGGAGTGATGGTAGTGGCATAGTGCTTCTCACTATTTTCCCTATATGAAGTAGTATTTTGAACAAGATTGCAAATTCTAGCAGTTCTAAGTCTTTGGTGGAGTGGCAGAATTCTAGCTAGTTCAAACAACTCAAGTATATTTGGACTGCAGTGATCATATCCTTTCATAAGAATTTTTTAGACATTCTTTCTGGATTTGGAGCTGTTATGGCTACATTCAAGTTTTCATTTGAAGGGGTAGAGTTATATGATGACAAATCCTTAAGGTATCGTAAGAACATTAAGCTTCCCTACCCCTGAGTTCCAAAGAGTTTTGTGATATGCAATTCTTCCAATGCCTCTGTTCTGGAAAAGTCTCCTGATGTTACTGTTGATGTTTGCCTATGGTTTGAGCAATTTTCTTGATGGTACATAATGTTTTGTGCTTCTTGATCTATCCCTGTTTCAAAAGGAACAAACTTTCTTTCCTCAAGACATAGCTGCTCCTGGTCATGATAATTTTGAGTGTCTAGTTCATCATAGAGAACTTGGGGAAGCTGATGAGGTGGGTCTAAGTTTGTTTCAAATCCTTTTGAATGTTCTTCAATGTCTTCATTAGTGTGTAAAATGAAAGAGTTCAGATCAGAATGCAAGGAGTACATCGGGATGTTGTCTGGCCTTTCTTGATTACTGACCATATATTTCATGTGTGATTCCCGATAAAGTATTCTAGTTTGGTTAAATACAGGAATAGTGGCATAGGACATATCAAGTTGAATATTTCCCTGAAGCTTAGCTCCCCAAGTTCTGGATAAAATCATTTTGTACTTGGGGGGAATTTCTGCTACCACTATGTCAATGATCAGGTGTTTTGTAGGTATTTGGGCCAAACTGAAACAAAGATCTTTGATTAAGCCTAGACACTTGACTCTACTCGAATAAAATGAATATAAGTCTTTATATGGTCTTGTGATTTCTAGGCCTAATATTTCCATCACAACCTTCAGCATGAGATTATGTGAGGCCCCAAAGTCTCGCATGGCATTCTGTAAGATTTGGTCATGGATATTCAAACTGATGTAAAAGGGAAGAGTGGTTCCTTCTTGGAATTTCCCTTCTATTTTTGGACCAAACAACACTTCACGAGTGTCATCAGCTAGATTAAGGGTGTTTGCATCATTTCCTATATTTAGGACCTTTAACACTTGGGATTTATAAGAGCTTTGGGCGATAAGTTCAGTGATAGGCATGATAATCTTTATTTTGGCGATTTCTCCCTCAAAACTGAAGGGTGCTTGTAGTTTAGACAGGTTTGCTTCAGTTTTTTCAGCCATGATTTTCTCTATGTTCTTAATTTGCTGACTTTGGTTCAGGATTTTTTTTGACACAGCCATCTCAGGAATCTTGGTGGAGGTACTAGGAGAATCTGAGCCAAGACTTGTCTAAATATCTTTATCCTTTTTTTGGTCATTTTTCTTGACCACGATTTTTTTGCTATCCTCTGTTTTTTTAAGGATGGTGTCATGGGTTTTAGCAGTGTCTGAGCTACCTTTCTTGGAGTTGTCTTGGTTTCTTCTGCTTCTAAGGTCATACTTCCTATGAGCTTCTATTATGGCATTTTGAAAATCTATGGCAGGATCTTCGAGGACTTCATAGTTGGTTTCATTTTTATTCAGAGAGAAGAAAGCTTGTTCTTCTTCTGTGAGGTAAACCTCACTCTCGTTATCGGAACCTATAAGGTTCAAATGATTTTCGTAAATGGGTTCTGTATCCCTCTCATCCTCATCAACATAATTTTCATTAAAGGGTGGCCTAATTTGTTGGTCATTTTCCCTTGGTTTGTTTTGAGGCTGCTCTCTCCTAAAGTTTTGGTTTCGATTTCTGTTTGGAGGGTTTGGCTGGTTCTCCCTAAGAGGTGTATTTTCATTCATCATTTCCCACATTTTCGCCATGGATCTAACCAAGTCATCTATTCTAGGATCTAAGGAAGGGGCCGAAGGGGAGACCTCATCCCGGTATGTGACTTTCTTTTCTGATTTGGTCCTAGCTCTTTTTTCTGCTAAGTTGGCTTCTGCACTTATGGCCACTTTATGCATTTCCTCTAAGGTAGGGGGGTCTTTGTCTCTTAGTTTATAAGTCATTTCTGGGTTGAAGCCTTCGGGGAAATTTGCTAAGGCTGAGCCAAATGGAGGTTTTAAGTGAGGTGGGAGGGCGTTATACACACTGTTGAACCTAGTGCAGTATTCTTGGACACTTTCCCCATTTTCCCGTTTTAGATTGTTATATTCCGACATGATTTGAATGGGGTTCTTTCTGATTTCCCACTTATTTATGAAGGTTTGGGAGAGTTCTGGGAGATCATGGATGTTTTTTGGAGTTAAGCTCTTAAACCATTTTTTGGGTTCTCCGCCCAGGCTTTGGGCGAACATCCTCATTCTGGTGGTCTCGTCTTCTATTTCCATGTATTCAAATGCATCACTAATTCTATCTACATGTTTTTGAGTGGTAGTAGCCTCAACTCTAGTAAAGTGTGGGATTTGGATTGATAGAAATTTTGTAAAGGAGCCAAAGGCTGTGGCAACACCAAGGGTGCATACCAAGCTTCCATGGTGGGAGCTAATGGATGATATACAAAATGAGGACTTGTAGGATGAGCTGAGGTGATTTGAACAGTAGTGGTCTTTGGATGGGTGTGGTGGATGTACTTGGGCTAGTGATCTGATTTTGAGCAGATATGGGGAGGTAGGAGCCAAAGTGATGGAGAAGCTGAAATTCTAGAGGTGTAGTAGGCGAGGCTTCTCTACTAGGACTCTGTGGCAGATCTAGGAGCTCAAGATCGTCAAATTTTACCTTACTTTGTGACTGGATTCTAAAAAGGGTTTTTTCTCATTTTAAGTCAAATGGAGAATACTGCAAGGCTGTGAGGTGTTCAGGTATTGAAATTCCTTTGCGGATGGACCTATCGGTAGCTAAATTCCCAGTTTCGGAAGCTTGCCATAGAATCTTATCTGGGTCATCTACTATGATAGGGGGATTTGGGTCAGGATGACATCTGGTATAGAGTCTTTGTGAAGCCAGATTTCTAAATCACAGTGTAGAGAGGACGGTATTTGTGATTGTTTTGGGTGGATGGCCTCTCTAGGGGTTTTTCTAATGTGAAGGATGGTCAAAAACAAAAATGAGGGCTAGTGGAGTCGCCAAGTGGATTTCTTTGAGAACTATGGTCCACCAACAAAACTATCAAAGATGCTTTGGGAAAAAGTCTTCTAGCAAACTTTGAGATGAAGACTTGCAATGAAGAGTGATTCACTTGGTTTCAATAGTTTACTAGGCTATTTGGAAAAGCTAATGGTTCTATTTGCAAGATTATTTCTGTTTATCTCCTATGTTTAGGTGAATTTTTCTGAATCGCTAAGTTATACTTAGTTTTTCACTGATCACAGAGTTTGCACCATGAGTTTTAAGTTTTGGAAAGGATGAGTCAACAGAAAGGTATCGTTTATGAATTTTTTGGTTTTTTTTATGGAGTTTTTAGGCCTACTGGAGGCTAGTGGAGTTGCCAGGTGGAACTTGGTTGTTTTTGTAAAGATGTAGCTATGGTCCACCACCAATAACTAGGGAAAAACCAATCTGGGAATGTTTTTGGGTTTTCTGAGTTTCCTATATGTAGCCCTGAGGTTTGGAAGAGTTTCCTACAACTAAATCATCATTTTGCTGAGATGGTGAAGGAGCTAGTTTCTACTCTTCAGACAATACCTATGTTTTATAATTTTGACTGAGATTTTGTGAGATCCTAAGGGATACCGAGGATGTTTTGACTCAAATTCCCACCGTGATCGCCATTATGTTAGGGTCTCGTGATTTGGCTTATTGGCAAGCCAAATGATAGTGTAACACCAATCCAGTCTTTGAAGCCCAAGGACCTAGCCTTCCTGGACTCAGAGAGGGATCTCTCTATCTGTGTAAGGGATATTTGTGTGTTTTGCTTCTTGTGTTTCTGATTTTAGGCTAGTTATGAAGTAGGTGTTTGGTTTTGGTTTTTAGGTTTGTGAGGGATGAACTGATCAAAGACTAAGATGGGTAAAAACATGTCAGATCAACTGGGCTATGGGGTCAAAAAGGTCAAGAAAGCTTCAGATGATGATACAAGGTTGTTGAAGGGCCGATTTGATTCAAGATAAAATGGATCTTTGGGTAAAATGGAGTGGGATGGACACTAAATTTGTGAAGAAAAAAGGATTTTAAAATATAAATAGTTTAATAGATGACATAAACATGGTAGGGCTAACCATTAATCATGATAAATGTAACTATAAACAGATCAATGCATAGAAATAAACATTCAAGCCATGCATAGAGATTTTTGACTCTCTAACTTTAGGAATTGGCTATCAAACTTTGGGGAAATACATTTAATACAAACAAAAAACTCAAATCACTATTAGGAAATGCCTAATCATAGTATTTCAAGCTATTGGGCACTTTGAAGCAAGATTGCATAGTTTTAGGCAAAGGGCAAGATCAGTACAAAACCTCCTTGGTTCAACAAATGACAATCTAATCAATCAAAGAAAGGTTTCAGAGGTGAAGCTGTGACTAGCCATGAGTAATAAAGGCATACCGTGAATCATACTTAGCATGCATAAAACCATAAATGAAACAAGCAAACAATTTCTTCAGTTATCAAAGAGAAATCAAGGATTCTTTGATATGACTAAGAAGGAAGAAAACATAGAAGCTATAAAGAAACAGGAAACTTGAGGTGCCTCCAAGGGCATGTCTCAAATCTATTCTCTACTATCTTATAGCAAGCAAGAACATGGAATTATGAATGAAAATTAAGAAGCATAACAGAGAGAGACACTATACCATTTTACCAAGTCAAGGAATCCAACAACAAACCTCCTTCATCATCCAAAAACATTCAAGAAACTATCCAATGCATGAGACAAGTGTTTCTTCCATGCTTGTATAACCATATATTGCTTCTATTCATCAATTTCAACCTCGTTTAAAATGAATTCTCATGGAATATATAGGCCAAGAGTGAGGAAAACCTCCTAGTTCAACTTGAAATCTCATTGGCCTATCCAAAATATTTGATTTTGTTCTTGAGGCTTTGCAAAGCCCAAGGCACAAAATATCTAATAAAATATCTCAAAAAATGCTAAAAAAGGAAAATATATTGACTTTTCATAACTAATCATGCCCAAAAATAGATAAACGCACATGAGGAAAAGTCACTTTAGAAAGGTTCATTTTTAAAAAAAATACTTAAGAAATATATCAGCAAAAAGTCCTCTGTGTTGCCGGCAACTTTTGGAGGCCTTCCCGATGTCGAAACGAGGCCTGTGACAGCTCGTTGGAAAGCTTGGAATGTATATTTTCTGAAAATTCTTATTTTCTCTAAAATTACCACTGAAATTCCATCAAAAACTGACCTATGAGTAAAAACCCAAAAAATAGACTTTGCTGATAAACGGGGCAGAGTGTGGAAAAAGTGAGTGTTTTTCGCCATCTTGGGGGAGAAAATCATCTTCAATTGATCTGAAAATCGCTGAGTAGATTCCCCTGAAATTATGGAATCGAATGATACCATTTTCATCCTTTGAGGATGCCTCAAACAAAAATGGTTATGTCCATGAGTTTTAGCCAAAAACCCAAAAATGAAAAAAAAACCAAAACTTGTTGAATTTCGCCCAATTTTGGCGAGCATGACCCTCAAGTGTTTTCAGAAACATGTTCTGAAACTGAGGCTAAAATTTGGAACTTTGAGGTGTCTTTCTTCAATTTTGGTGTCGGGCACCTCCTTTGAGCTTCCTTGAGTTTTTCCTGTGTGACCTTCAATTTCTGCCGGGTGAACTGATTGAGCTTCTTATAGTGCCCGGTCATCCTCCTTTGAAGGTCCAAATCTCTATTGGCCTTCTCCAAATTCTTTTCCAAGTGATCATTCACCCTCTCAAGCCATGCTTCTCGATTTTTCTCTATCTCTTGGGTGAACAAAGTAGTGAGAGGAATAGATTGGAGAAGGGCAGCTTCTTCCTCCTTTTGTTTCTCAAGGGCTCTTTTTAGTCCCATGTTCCTTGGCCTCTTTCTTCTAGGTTGATCTTCATCTTCACTATCATTGAACTCACTCATGAGTTCTTCCAATATAAATTTCGCCTTGGAGGCCTCTTTTTTGTATTTGATGGCCTATGTCTCATATACTGCCATGTGGACACTCATTTGTTTATTTTTAATTTTCCAAAAAGTGATTGAAATTTCTAGCCCTCTCTAGATCTGCCCTCAAAGCATCAATTTGGCTTTCTCTATTGATCAAGAGAGTCTCTAGGATTCGAACCTCATTGTCGCTATCATCACTTTGGATTTGAATTATGTCGAAATCCCTATCCTTTTCATGGTTGCTTTCTTCTTTCTCCTTTCCCTTGCTTTGGGTGGCCTTCTTAGTCTTCCTCCTCTTGGGCAATCCGAAAATGGGCTGCTTGGGCAATTTCCCCTTACTTCGGAGGGCCCTAGTAACATTTGGAGTTATAGTTTTAGGCACCGTTTTCCTTGATGTCTGGGGCTTGGCCACTTTTGGAGAAGAAATCATGGCCCCTTGCCTAGGAGAGGCAGCTAGCACATCCTCTATTGGCTCCTTTCCCTTGTTACTTTCCTCATCATTCTTGCCACTGTTTTGAGTTTTTTCATGGTGCTGCTCTTCATCACTTTGTTGCATATTATCACTGTGATGCTCTTCACTTTGCTGCCATTCTTCCCCTTTTTTCCCCACTTCATCATCATGCTGATGTTGTTCATCTTCATTTTGCTACTCATCATCATGCTCTTCTTCATCATGTCCTTCTTCCCCTTGCTTCCCTTCTTCCCCTTTCTATTCCTCCTCTTCATCATGTTGTTGTTTATCATGTTCTTCTTCCCCTTGCTGCTCTGTTTCATCATGCTATTGTTTATCTTGCTCTTCCTCCCCTTGCTCATGCTCTTCTTCCTCATCATGCTCTTCTTCTTGTTCAATGGGAAATTTTAGCTTCTTGGGAGTGGGCTTGCTTGAAGAAGGCGAAGGATGGTGAGTCTAAGGTGAAGGAGATGTATGGAATGAAGGAACAGTGGCGAAATATGGATGTGCAATGAAATTATCCCAAGAGATTTCCTTCTTCTCAAGCTGATGAAGAATGATAACCTTGATGAGGGAATGATGGAAGAGGAAGGTTGTCTGTTGAGAAGGAGGTCTTTTCTGAACAGTGGAGGCCATTTTTTCAATACTTCTATGGATGAAGAAAGGGAGATTTAACAATTTGGCTCTTGTGAAATGCATGAGCAATTGGACATGGTAAGCATAGACTCGGGAGAATATTCCCTCACAAGTGAAGTATTCCATGATTATCTTCATGAGGGGGGCATAACTAGTCAAAAAGTATAAGAAGGGAAAGATGGATGGACATGTATCTCTATGCTCAGCCTTAAAAAAGGGTTTGCATTTTTCTGAGTCTAGGTGGCTCTGTTTAAACCACTTCTCTCTGACATAAGGGATTTTGGTGGCCTTGGAAATAGATCTAGGAGAAAACTTGAAATCCAAGCCTGCTAGCTGAAAGTGTTTCCCTTGAAATATCAAAGCACAAATATGTGTCAAAGGGGAATAGCTTTTCACCTCCTGCACCCTTTGAAAAAACTCTAGACATCCAACCTCATGAAAGTTAAACAGGAATGATGGATGAGCATTGACCTCTTCAGCTGAAATGGGCTCAAACCTCCTGTGAAGGCCACTTCTACTGTCTTGCCTGGAAGGCATTTTGTTTTGAATATTCTTTGCTGACTGAAAAAAACAAGTTGTCTCAAATGGTCCTTCAAATGGCTCCTCAAGAACACCTCTGTCCTCCTTATAAGTCATTGTTTTTCCTCTTTGATGCCAATCAACAAGTATTTGTAAAATAAAATAAAATCAACTTATCACTGTGCTTGGGCAAATAACTCTGAAAAGATATGTTTGTGGTTTATTGGTGAAGAAAAAACATCTTTTGTTTTGACATAAAACCCTTTTTCCTCCAAACAACGTTCTTTTGTGGTTCACTGTTCTTCACAAAGTAAAACCAAACACCCTCCAACTAATTTAAAAGACCTTCACAGCATACTCTGCTTCTTGGAACTAAGGAGGTTGCACTAGGTTTCATTGTTTCACCATACAGAGAGGACTCTTTAAATGACTAAGTTTTCAGATTAGAATCATTGTTTTCCCTTTGGAACTTCAAACAGAGTCTGCTCTTGTTTTATATGTGGGCTATGAATGTTCTTAAAGGCAGTTAGGGTCCTTTAATATTGTTGAAAACATCCACCTAACACTGTAATGGTGTGTGACAATCACAACAACAAAAAATTTTGAGTTTTCTCAAAAACCCTACCCTTTAATCATTGTCTCTCTCTTATGCTCTTTATATGACAAAATTCTCTTTAAAGCCACTGTCAAGTTATTGTCCAAATTGATTTGAGATCTCCTAAGAATAGGAAATTTTTTCTTCAGTTTTTACAAAACTTCGTCTCATATACCACTGTCTACCTCATGTTTTTAAATGATGAAATGGTTTCAAAGGCACAATTTCCTTCTCAAAGAAAAACCACAGCAAAGACCCTTTCAATCTTTGAAATTTTCCAAGAGGAGAAGTAGAATACCTCGAAGAAAGCTTAAAAACCTTGTTTGATTGATTGGGAAGCTTTAGAGCTTGTTAGAAGGCAAAAGAAGTGAGTGGCACGTTCACTGAAAAGAACGTCGCGTAGTCAGGTCGGCCTCGGGTGGTGTTTGAACGGGCGCTACAGGCACGTTGTGCCATAGTGTAGACGCTATGTAATTTCACTCCCAAGCACGCCACGCATTTTTCCACACAGGCCGCGCAGGCTTTAAGCCTTTAAACTCTGAAAAAATGCTGAAAATTGTTGCTTCTTGCAGTGAGCAGCCAATGGACACTTGTCTCGTGGCTTTGAAAATGTATAATAGGCTTTTAAATGGTCTTCCACCTCTTTTTAAAAGTAAAAAAGCTACAACATCATCGTGGTTGCTTTTTTGAGGTTTTGGAGGCTACAAAGGCCTTTTTGTCTTAAAATAACATAAATCACTGTCTTTATGCTTTTAAAGACCTCTTCGCTCTTTTAAAACAAAAATTTCCTTTGAATAAGTGTAGCTGTAATTTGGGCAGTTTTTTAACCGCTGTCTCACCATTTATTTAGCTGTATTTCTCTAAAGCCTTTATAAAAGAGCCTTTATTTGCCGATGAGGGTCCTTTGATATAACATGAAAATTGTTTTGAGTATCTCTTTAACCGTTTGTATGAGCAAATTTGCATGGTGAAAACCTTAAGAAAAATGACCCTCTGCCTTTTGTGAGGGAGGCCATCTTCAAGTTGACAAATCAACTGTTCTTTCTCTAGGTGACTTTGCTTGTGACCTCTTTTTCTTTAAGCACTGTATATCTTTTGGAATTTTTAGACAAGAAGCATGGTTTTGATCATGAAAGTGTTCTTTGCCTATGTGTTTGGAAAAGTACTTGGATAGATAGCAATTCCCTCTCCAAAAATGTGACTTTGTATCTTTTGGAGGAAACCCTTTGTAAATATAAGAAAAAGAGACCTTCAGCACCCTCATGCCACATCTTGGAAAGAGACAATTCACAACTCCAAAATTTACTTTGACAATTTCTGTTCTCCTGGTGTTTTGATGATAATTATTGCTATTGTGCAGTTTGATCAAAATAGTCAGGCACCCTTGGATATTTTCCTTTGACTGTGGATGACAAACCTTATTTTCATTCACCCATAGCTTTACCTATATCTTCTCATCAAGGAAAATGCCTTTAGAGACCCTCAATGCAATTATATGGAACAGCAAGGCTTTTTCACATGTTTCATAAAAGGACTTTGACTGTGGTAGTGATATGGCTTTATTCTTTGAATATTGTCTTGAATTTGAATCATGGTGTCATATCCCTTTCTTCACATTGATGAACCTGTCTAAGCTTTGTTCACTTTAGCTTCAAATTACCTTTGAAGGATATTTCTGATAGAAGAAAAACCCAACCTCTTTAATTATCATAATATCACTGCTTGGCCATCTGCTTAACAACATTTTTCTATTCATAAGCCTTCAATTGTTTCCCACTGCACTTAATCTCTGCCTTTCAATCAGTGAAACCATATAATCAATCTTTGAAACACCACTACTGTGTTAGTGGTTTTCATCTATTGGAGAAAAAGGTGTAAAACAAGTTTTTAAGGCTATTTGCAGCATTGTTAGCCAAGTGCCCTTTAAATGAGGCCATACCTCTGTTCCTAGCCCTCTGCTTGTTAAATGAAGGAGGCCTTTATCACATTGCCAAACCCTCTGCTTGTTAAATGAAGGAGGTTTTCAACCAATGACCTAACCCTCTGCTCATATTTGGAGGAGGTTTTACACAATCATCCAACCCTCTACTCATTTTTGGAGGAGGTTTTACACAGTGATGATATTTCATCCCTTTTTCAAACTATGTTATCTTTCCATGTAGTGCATATTCACAGTTAAGCAAATAAAAGTGACAAATTGACAATATGCAATGAGGGGCACTCTCTGAGATATGTAATCTTATTTTTAAAATACCCTTATGCATCTTTAGACATTAGAAGTGACCTGACCTGTATCTGCAGAGTATTACTTGTTAGTCATAAGTCATTAACCTTTTGACTGTGTTTGCAGGAGCTCATTGAAATACCTCTATGTCCAGTACTTGCATCCCAGGCTCAAAACCACATGAGAAGCAACTGTCTTCTCATGCTAATTTTAATAATGTCTTCTGGAACACTGGTACACTCCTGCTTTGAAAAAGACATTGAAACACTATACATCCACCTAATATCAGTTTGACTTGTGGCATAAGCACTGCTGAGACATCAAGGCTTGTTAGTGGCGTGACTTAAGGGTGTATCAAGCTTTATTTGCAGAATAGGAAGGTTATCTATGACTGGTTGATATTAGACAAAGGTTCTTTTGGCTTTAGGATATTTTTCCAAGGGAGGAATGCCTAAAGCGCCACTACCTAACTTAGGGGAGATTTTTGACAGATTTGGAGTATTCTCTTTGGAGCTAATGGACAAATTTGTATGACTGAGACTAAATAGGGCTTGACAATTAGGTTTTTTCTTATCATAGGCTGATTGAAAAGGTAGGAGGGAAAAATGTTTAGGGGTGTTTTCTGGCTGACAAATTTGACAAATTTGAGATCAGCTGATAGAAAACTTGGCTTTGAAAACTAGTCATCATCAACAGGTGAAAAAGACTAATGACTAACAATATGCAATCTATATTGGACCGCTATGCCACAGTCTTTGGGGACATAGTACCATTGGGGCAATCATCAAACCGACGGTCCAACAACACTATTGAGTTGGAGCTGGGGATCTAGGTAGTGACCACCACTCCCTATTGGCACTCTAAGGCCTAGAGGGATGATATTTAGAGAGTCATCCATGAGCTTTTAGAATTAGGACACATCCTATCCAACACTAGACCCTTTTCTTCTTTCATAGTGTTGGTGAAGAATAATGACGACACCTTACAGATGTGCATTGACTACAGGGCTATGAATAAGAAAACCATGAAGGACCAATACCCCATTCCCAGGATTGATGAGCTAATGGATTAGTTGAGGGGATCAAATTTCTTTTCCAAGTTTGATCTAAGGTCGAGGTACCATTAGATCAAGGCAATAGACTAGGATGTCCCCAAGACTACGTTCATATGCCACTATGGCCACTTCCAATTCTTGGTGATGCCCTTTGTGCTCACCAATGCCCCAGCCACTTTCTAGTATTTTATGAACCACATCTTCCATGGTTAGTTGAGGAATTTTGTAATGGTATTCTTTGACGCCATTCTCATCTATTGTCACACATGGGAGGAACACTTGGAACATATTTAGGTTGTATATATCTTGGAGGAGCAACATTTATATGCCAAGCTATCCAAGTGTGAATTTGGACTTACAGAGATGCTCTACCTAGGGTATATCATCAAAGTGGTTGGAGTAAGGGTCCATGAGGAGAAGATCTAGGCCATTCAGTATTGGCCGAAACCAAAAAATGTGACAAAACTTTGGGGGTTTGTAAGCATTTTCACCTACTAGAGGAATTTTTTCAAGGGGTTTTCACAGCTTGCAACACCCCTCACATACCTCACAAAGAAAGGGGCCTTTTGTTGGATAGACACTACGTAGAGGGCCTTTGACAGGCTCAAGGAGGTGATGAGAAGTTTTCCAGTGTTGGAATTTCCAGCTTTCATGCAGCCCTTTGTGTTAGAATGTGATGCTCCAGGAGAGGGAGTTGGCAGAATTCTTATGTGGGGGGGCATCCTATAGCTTTCGAGAGTTGGAATATATTTCCAAATGAGAGTTTTTATTTGATATATGACAAAGATATGTTGTCCATGATCCATGCGTTGGAAAATTTCTGATAGTATTTCATGGGTTACAGATTTCGGGTAAGGACGAACCACGACAGTATCTGGTTCTTCCTTGAGCAGAAATAGTTGCAAGAGAGACAGCAAAAGAGGGTCAGAAAAATCCAGACCTATGATTTTGAAATTGAGTATGTCAACGGGAAGAACAATGAGGTGGAGGATGCATTGTATTGAAGGCCAGCATCAATGTCTTTGATGAGCCTTGATGAAAATTGGAGGGCTCAACTATCGGTGGATTATTCAAAAGACCGCTTCGCTCGTGAGGTATTGGATGGATAGGTGACTGATTACCGGTATCGGGTAGGTTGAGTTCATCTATTACATGGATAGTATTTTCTTGATAGGAGCCTCTCAGCTCAAGGAGAACATATGCACGTAGCACATGACTCGCCACTTTCAGGGCATCAAAGGTTCACCAAAACATACAGAGCCATCAGGGAGAGGTTCTGATAGATAGGCCTCAAGGAGGACGTACTCCAGCATGTCAAGGAGTGTGAAATTTTTCAAAGGAACAAAGGGGAGTTGAGAAATATTTTAGGGTTGTTACAGTCGCTCCCCATTCCTGAGCGGAAGTGGGAGAGCATTTCCATGGATTTCATCACAGGTTTTCCTATGGTGTAGGGAAAGGATTGTATCTACATGGTTCTCTATAGGCTGACGAAGTATGCACACTTATTCACCATTTCCACACGGTACAACACTTCACAGGTGGCCGAATTATTTTATGGGATATCTTCAGTCAGTGACAACGATAGTTGTTTCATGAGCGGCTTTTGGAAAGAGCTTTTATGTTTGGTGGATATCAAGTTGAAACCCAGTACTAGTTATCACCCACACATAGTAAACAAGTGGTTGGAAGGATAATTTTGGAACTATGTCTCAGGGCAATAGAAGGCATGGCTACATTGGCTACATTTGGGAGAATACTGCTACAACACGATATTTCACATGTCAATCGGTATGTCTATGTTTTATGCTTTATATGGCTATGATGCTTTAACCTTTTCTGATTTGATTTTTGGAGCAAGCAAGGCCCCCAGGGCCAAGGACTGGATCCAAGAGAGCCAGGACATATTCTGTGCTCTCAAGGACAACCTAGATACAACGCAAAACTAGTAGAAGTTGTATGCAGATCGAGGCCACGTGGAGGGGCAGTTTGAGGTAGATGATTTGGTCTACCTTTGTCTTCAACAATACAAGTAGTCTACGCTAAAGTATAAGGGAGTTGAGAAGCTCCAACCCTAATTTTATGGGCCATTAAGAGTGATATGACATGTTGGGGAGGTAGCATATTAGTTGGAGTTTCCAACTCGGAGTAGGATCCACAACATTTTTCACGTCTCATGCCTAAAATAAGATCTTGGGCAGCAGGTGGTTTCCACTGGGGAACCCTGACCTATTTATGATGAGGGTCATTTGGTTTTATAGCCGAAGGCCATATTAGACACTCAGGAGAGGCACCTAAGGATCAGGGTAGTCAAACAATATCTGACCCAACGAAGGAACCTTCCAGATGAGGATGCCACTTGGGAGGGGGAGAAAATTTTGCAGCATCCATCTTTGCAGTTGCTTGAGGACAAGCAATTTTTTGGTGGTGAGGACTGTAATATTCCTAATTAGCTGACAGCTAATTAGAAATATTAATTTTTTCCAATTTGTTTTTCTTAAGTTCAGTAGGTAAATAAAAGGGTGAAGGGACCCATAAACCCATATGTTAGAATAAAACCACTATTATAGAGCTAATGTGGGCACCCCGACTCTTTTAGGGCCAAGAGGACAAGAGGGTAGCGCAACAAGTGTGAAAGCCAAAGGGCCAAGTAGAATTGTAGTTAATGAGTGGACCCAAGGATGTGCAACAAGTGTGAAATCCAAGGGGCCAAGTAGTAGCGTAGTTAATTAGTGGACCCAAGGATGTAGGGTTTCACAAGAATAAAAATGGGGTGAGGGTAGCCATGGAAATCATTCTTGCATATTCTGATTTTATGTTCTTTACGAATTGAGTTGTTTAGTCAAGTATGCAGTGATGTTTAGCACACAGGTGTCTCCGAGAGGATATCCCAACCTCATATTCGGGGGACTTCGACTGCTTTCTCAAGAGAGGAGTTTTATTATTCGACGAGATCACATTCAGTATCTTAGCATCAGGCCACATGCAGTTCCTCTTATAGCATCACAGTCACCCAGTGATTTACGCAGTCCAACATTAAAGGGGTTATAGAGAGGGAGAAATTCCAAGGCATTTCCGCTTGGAATCTAGTGAGGGAATAAACCCTTCAATATTTGAGCTTTGGGGAGTAGTGACAACCAGTTTATCTATCAGTTCAGCCCATATTTTTTCATACCTAGCAGTTGTTCTTTTTCAAACTGTAGGAGGGTGATTTTGTGGGGTCAACCTTTCTATTTTTTTCTAGGTTTTTTTAGTAGAATCTATAGTTAAAATCCTGACATTTTATGAGAACTATATCAACCTCATGTATGTAGCCCTATTCAGCCAACATCAACATTTCCAACAGGGCAGTGCAAAGGGAGTGTCCAGCAGAGCACCAATAGAGCAGTGTTTTGGGTGGGAGAATCTGAGGGCCATTACAACCAGCTTAGTCGGATAGAGTGCTATATTGTTTAGCACTATTGTATTTATTTTTCATCTCCATTATTTTAATAAAATGGATCAACAGTTTTTTCTATTTTCATGGTGTTCTTAATTTGTTTTTCATATAGTTGTAGATTTAGTCTTTGTATGCTTTGTATTGTTGTCATTTTCCTATTTGGAATGTTACATGTAATTTGTTTTCTTGGTGTCTACATCGTCTGACTGATCGACTTCTTCTTTTTCAGTAAAAATTCCATAGGATGCAAGGAGCCTTAGAATTATGAGGAGGAAAGTCAGTTTCAAGGGTTTGTAGATCTGACAGGAAGGGTTGTATGTAGTTTCTTCCTTAACTGTTAATGCCCGTTAACTATTTTTTCTAACGACTAATATGATGGCACACAAATATTCAATTGTATAACATTCAATCTGACATTGCATAGATGTACACAGTGGCAGCTAGGGGAGTTTTTTTCAAAGAGGAACGCCTTACAACGTAAATATGATCATGTACATCAAATTAATATTCATCTTGTCAAAATTGTCTTTTAGTGCAATCAATATATGTTAATTTAAACAATTAATGATATGTGTTTCTATAATTTTATGCAGTTTCCTAAATATACTTTCCTATCCAAGTATTTCAATCAATTCCTTAACTTAATACATTCAATTAAGAACATTCTAGAAGTAAAATTTTACAAAATAAAAATTTTGATTTCTAGTTTCATAGACTAAGGAAATAAGTACAATATTACTATGATGCAAGTCACTTTGATACTTAAAATGAACTAAAATATATCATGTACATAAATTTAATATTGAACTTGTATAATGTGTCTTTTAGTGCAACTAATGTATGTCAATTTAAACAATTAATGATATGTTTCTAAAATTTTATGAACTTTCCTAAATTTACTTGTCTATCCAATTATTTCGATCAATTCCTTATCTTAAGACCTTCATTTAAGAATATTCAAAAAGTATAATTTTAGAAAATAATTATTTTAGTTGTCATATTGACTTGTAAAAAAAAATCTTTTAGTGCACAATGAATGTATGTTAAATTACAATGATTTTAAAACATGTCAAGAGGTAAAATACAAATAAGTTTTATTCGATTTTATTTCTTTTGAGATTATCTAAAAGAGCTTAATAGTAATAACATGATACATACATATATATATATATATATATATATATATATATAAATAAAAGATTCCTTCCATGTACAACATGAATACTATACATGACATTTAAAAAGATAATAATACAAATTTCTTTAATTAAGTATAAATCCCTATTTATTCTAATTTTAAATTAGATTTTAGATCTATGAGGTTCACATAAGGATCTTATCCCTAAAACTAAAACCTACCTGTAATTTGGAAAAATTTAGAAATATAAGAACCTTAAGGAATCTAAATACTATATAAAATATATGTACACCATTATGAATCCATAAGAACATTTCTCTATTCAAAATTACAAAACTCCAATATTATTCAACCGTCACATTTATAAATTACAAAATTCATATGTTGATGTCTTATGCTAGATTATATTAAACGTGACTACTATAAAATCATCTTGAGGGATTTCCATTTGCATCATCTACTCATATAGCCAATGGCTCATAGGAATTCAAGTATCTGTAATACGTTCATGGTCTGATTCTATCATCTTCCATATCCTTTGTTCACCCTTCTTTGTTTTGATTTCTATGAGATTGATCCAAGCTACTATGACTAGATGACTGTATTGGCAAGATATATATTCAGGCATAAAATCTCTATAAGTGATGTGATCAACCTGTATTTTAACCTTTTCGAAAAAAATGGTCCATCACAACTATGCCATCAATTTGGTATGTGAATTATCCATCTTCATACAGTCTCACCAACCTATTTTTCATCTGTGTGCATCGCATCAAAAAGTAGGCCATGATCTCTTTGTTTCTTGACGGGGAAATGAAAAAAAAAACATCACCTACAACCAAAATGAGTATGTATTAGTTAAATATATTCAAAATTTCAATTTATAGATGAAAACGTTAACGATAGATGGGTCACATACCTTCCCTTACCAGATCAAAGATTTGATCGTGATCAATTCAAAGGATGGCCTCTTCATTGTGGATCTCTTGCCATGTAAAAATTAGATGGTGTTCCTTTGGATTAGGAGGGACATATTTCCATCCTTTCACATACCCATGTTTTTCACAGTGATCAAGTCTACATCCATCAACACCAATTCAAAACTCAGAAAAACATACGAGTTTTCTTGTCTCCATGGAAAATATTTCCCCCATGTCTTTGCTTCGCACTGAGTGTATTTCCCTTGTTCCTTCTACAATATTACAATACTAAGGAATGTATCTATTCCGATAACCAAGTTCAACATTCAAGAATAACCTACACACAAGCCTAATATATTTATGACCTTAATGTCCTAAATGGGCTCTACACTAGTTTACCACCTCTAGTGATGATTTGATTTGATCTACATCATGACTCATTTGGTACCTCCTAACTAATTCTCCCTTCACACAAGAACCTGGACCATCATGCTCACCCTTTCCATGTCGTGTTTCAAAATAGATCCAAGTGTGTTGAATTTTTTCTTCTTGTGTAGTTGGCTCAACTAATAAAAATTGTTCACTGACTTAAACTACCCTACATAACAATATGACCATATCCATTGCTTTCTGAATGATATGTCATTTTTTTTTAATGATTCATAAATCAGGTCAAAGCAATGTTGGATGAACAATGTGTCATGCTCATGAGCATCACTGTGTAAAATTGATACTCCTTAATCACACCATGTGACTTATCAATGATATCCCTACCATCAAGTTTCAAATATGCACATATATACAGAACGAGTACGAATATGGAAACTTGGTCTAAGTTATAGTACTCACTCTAGATATCTATTTGAGAAGAAAATGTGTAATTCTCAGAAAAATATAGCACTGATAAGATTGTTCCCGGTTGGAATATTTCACGAGAATATTTAAATTCAGAATCTTGCCACCTGAACCTCTATGAGTGTTTTATATATTTATAGATCGAGTTTTGAAACACCCCCATGAATTGTGAAATGGGAATCTCATCCTCAACATAGTTGATCCTCCTAGGTGCCAAAGTTGAAGAAGAAGGTTGATTTCCCACAACAAAATCATATCACTTACATGAGACATTGAAATATGACATCCCAAACTGGTTGGGATCAATAATAATGTCCCTATGGAACCATGTCAAATGACCACATTTATTTCATTTTCTCCCACCTATACATATTTTCTTGTAAACAACTCTTCTATATCCCTTCTGCACAATATTGATGAAACAAAATCATGCACTATAGGAAGAGGAGGGTTGTCGTGTCAGTTATTCTTGTAAAATTATTGGAAAGTGTCATAATGAATCTTAAATCAAGGAAAATTTTAAGGATGGAAGTTTATTTTAAAGTTTAGAAACCTTGGCGAATCAACTAGTCCCTAATATGCAAATTGTTAAATGCTTGACAATATTTTTATAAAAGTATTTATATTTATAATGATTTTATATTAGTATATATCAAATTTTAGAAATTTTTGAGGTCAAATAATTGTATACTATAAAATATGGGAAAATCAATTTTAGAAAAAATGGAAATTGGAAAAAACATGGAAAATTAGCCCACATGCGAATATTAGCCCCTAAAATTTTCCATGGCTTAATTCAACATGATATTGATAACAACACATGTCACAAATTTCATTAGTCCTAATAAACCATGGTTTCAATTTCTGAAACATCCTTCTGGATATCTTCACATGGGGATTGATTTCCTGAAATTCCTCAAACAATGCAAATTTTTCATTTTGACAATGCGATTGGTGTGATCCACATACTCACCTTTAGCCATGTGATTCTAGGTCCCTAAATACTAGTGTACCCATTATTTTTATTGCTAGTGTAGCACCCTTGTTGTTAATGTTGTGCTCTTGTAGTCCCCATATTTTTATAATTGTGCACCATATAAGCCCACTATTGTTATTTTTGTGCCCTTGCATTGTTATTGTTATGTTAGCTAGGATTTTATTGTGACCCCTTGGACTCCTATATATAGAAAGGATTTTTTTTCATTTATATCATCCAAGAATTGTTCATTTATGTAATGTAAGGGAGTTTTCCCCCTCGAATAGGTTGATTTATAAGTTGTTGATCTATATTTTCTTCTATTTTGTGAGATATTTTATTAAAATTTGGTATCAGAGCTTGGCATTCTAGGGTTTCGCTTCTTCAAACAAGCCATCGTGGAAGTTTCTCTATAACATTATTTCTACGGGGATTCAAAAGTTGAAATTTTTACCCCATGGAGCCGAAATATTGATGAACCTCGTACAAAATTTTCAGACCTTGGTGCGCTATAGTTTCATATATATGATCTATGGAAGTTAGGGTTTTTGTAGGCTCCAAAATTTCATCTCAAATAGGTGACCGAGGGAAAATCATCATAACTTTTGTTTCAGGTATCAGAGACCAAGTGCAACAAATTTCACTCTCAGAAAGAGTAAAAAAAATAAAATGGAAGCTAAGATGGACAGTTTGAAGAAATACATGGATGGTTTGAAGAAAGGTGTGGAAGCTAAGATGGATGGTTTGAAGAATAGCATGGAAGCTAAGATCGATGGTGTAATATTCCTAAATTATCTTGCAGCTAATTGGAATATTAAAGTTTGGTTTTCTCACTTAGATAAGTGAATAAATTGGTAGGGAGCAGGGAAAATTTTAGGGGCGAATTTTAGCCCAAGGGAGAAATTTAAAGGGTTTTAGATTTTAGAGGGGTGAATTTTTTTATATAAAACCTATTTTGTATAGTTTTGTATAAATAGCCCCAAAATTATTTTAAAAATAAATAATTATTATGGTTTATCCAAAAAAATAAGTGCGGATAAAACATGAAATGTTGGATTCGCATTCGATTCACTAGTCTGTAATTTTATGGGGTTGTATTCGCCCCTGATTTACTAAGTTGGAGGGTTTTGGATCTGCATTCGCCCTTAATTTATGTTGATGATGCTGGTTTTGGGTTGCATATGCCTCAGATTTACGATTTACTCTGATGATGCTAGATGATGCTGGTTTTGGGTTGCATATGCCGCAGATTTACAGGGCAATGGAGATTTACGGCGATGATGCTGCTTTTGGGTTGCATACACCCAGATTTACAGGGAAATGGAGGGTTTTGGGTGGATTTGTTTTGGAACCAGATCTGAATCCATACAATATCTGGTAATATTATGAAGTCTTTTCATGTGCAGGGGTCCAGGTATACTGGTACATGTTCTTTCTTGTTTGGTTACCTTATTTACACTCTGGCAGTTGGTATAGATGCATGAAATCGTCCCAGGAAAGTGCTTCGATCGATATCACGAGTTAGCACAACATGCATTTGGAGAGAAGGTTGGCCTATGGATTCTTCTTCCCCCAAATTTGATAGTTGAAGTTGGTGTGAACATATTTTATATGGTTACTGGTGGAAAATCATTAAAGAAATTTCACGAAACAGTGTGCAGAAGTTGTAAACCACTGAGGCAGTCTTACTGGATCCTCATTTTTAGTTGTATTCACTACCTTTTAGCACTGTTACCCAATCTAAGTTCTGTGGCAGGGGTATCAATGGCTGCAGCACTTACGTCTCTATGGTATGCATTCTGCAATTTCATTGATAGGAGTCTATTAGTTTCTATTTCAGTAGACTGTAATAGGAAATAGGTGGTATCCCTAGTATTACAACCTGTATTATTATTTGTTTATACCTAATTTGTGATATACTCTTTACTATCATTAGAGACACATGCTATTCCAAAATCTCAAAGAGGGCAAGTATTTAGGTTGTCCAAAAATTTAAAGGACTAGACTTAGGGATGGAAATAGCTTGTAAACTCATTCCAATATTTTATTTTGACATTCGTATATTTTTAAATGTCAAATATCATTTATTGATACAAGTATTGGATACTTTAGAAGTATGGTGGGAATGAACAGGAATCCAATTTTGACTTTGTTCATCTGGATCTTGTGTATTTACTCCACCATTGCTTGGGTAGCCTGCATTTATCATGGTAGAGTGGAGGATGTAAGCTATGCATATTTACATGAAACACCAGCCACCAAAGTGTTTCGTGTTCTTAATTACTTGGGAGTAATTGGATTTGCATATGTTGGACATAATGTTGCTCTGGAGATCCAAGCTATCATTCCTTCATCACTAGAAAGGCCATCTAAGATCCCCATGTGGCGGGGTGTTATGTTTGCATATTTTATTGTTGCTCTCTGTTACTTCCCCGTAGCTATAGTGGGTTACTAGGCCTTCGGTCAGAATGTTTCTAACAATTTACTCTTGACACTAAGAAAACCAAATTGGCTCATTGCAGCAGCAAATATGATGGTGGAAATACATGTTATTAGAAGCTATCAGGTATTTTTCTAGTTGTTGAAATTATTGCTAGCACTCTAGTACATTTTATACCAGCTCCAATAATTTGACTCTTAATTAATTTGCACCATTCAATCAAACAATTTACTTCTTACCAACCACAAACAGTCATTTTTTTTTCCATGTCAAGGCTTGTGCTTTTGATATTCCCTCGTAAAATTGCAGGTTTTTTCTATGCAAGTATGTGATGGGCTAGAAAGAGTGTTGGTAAACAAATTTAAGTTACCACTAGGACTATATCTTCGCTTGGTTGCTCGATTTTCTTATGTTGGTGAGTGAAATTTGTTGCATATATCATCAAATTAGCAGTGATGTTTTCATTTCAAGGTTGCTCTTACTTACATTATTACCTCAAGGACTGCTTTCACCACTTTCATTACTGTTACATAATAAATAACCAGATCCCCCTCATGGCTTCTTTTCCTTTTTCTTGCGAGCAGGTACCTTGCCTTTTGGGACCCTCTTCATTGAGCTCTTCTTCATCATGTCTAGCATCTGGCTGGGAAGGTTTTGTTATGTTTTTGGTTTCCTATTTTTTGTGCTTGTCCTACTTCTTATTGTGTGTGCTGAGTCTCCATGGTTCTTACATACATGCACCTATGTGTGGAGGATTGGCAGTGGTGGTGGAAGTCATTCTTTGACTCTGGCTCAGTTTCCCTCTATGTTTTCCTATATGCAATCAACTATCTGGTTTTTTATCTTCGCAGCTTGAGTGGCCCATTTTCTACAGTGCTTCTAGGGGTTTCGGTGGTGTAGCATGCCTTATCTGTGAGTCCCTTCAAGGAAACGTATCTATGATCACCTCCAACAAGTATGTAGGATTCATGTGGGTTTGAGATCAAGGAAATTCCTTTCTTTCTCCCTTCCAGCACAGATATTTTCTTGCTTGTAGGCAGACATAGATTATATCATGCTGGAATGTTTAGGGGATGTTCTTGACTGCTTAGACATATTATATAGCTAAGTAAGGTCTTCTAAGGCTAACTAATAAGGTAAGGTGGCTAAATTACGTTGAAGAAGCACCGGTTGGACTAGCACGCTCACTAACAGCACCATCTATTGAACCAGCATCAGTACCAGCAGCGGGAGAAGTAAAGGTAGCTCGGGCAAAGGTAGTTGTTCATATATATGATGCAGATGCAGATGCAGATCCATACCCAGATACAGATCCATATGTTGTAGACCCAAAGTGAGTTATTTACCAAACAAACCCCCAAATAGATCTAGATGCAGTTTTTCTACATCCCGTAGCTCCCCTTCTAAGGTTCCATAAAATAAAGACCTAGAAGCATCAAAGCAAGCATATTCACCAGATCGAGAGGCAGAGGTGCTGGGAGAAGCAAGAGAAAAGCTCAATATGGGGGTAGAAGCAACATATAAAGTGTAAGCATGATCCAACCAAGCATCACCAGTAGCAGCACTAGTCTCTCCAGAAGGATTATTAGTAGCAGCTATAGCAAAGGCAGTTAAGGCAGAGGCACCATCTGCACCAACGGATTCTTCAGAGGCATAGGCGTTGAGGTGGGAGATCAATAGTTACAACCGTAGTCCGGTTGCTTAACGGAACCATGCATGTGTAGATTCAACTAGATGTGATCCTTCTGATCCTCTGGTTCTCGTTTCCACCCACAGGTAATGAAGGACTACTCAACCTCCCTCCATACTTGTTATTCACTGATACCGAGCCGGGGGCAATAAAACTCCCATAACATTAGTTATTTGACTATTGGTTAATCATAAGATGCTTATAATCTATGTAGATACTAAGGATAATTTGTAATTATGTACTAGGTGTTTAAATTAAATCCTTTAGAAGGAAGGAATCTGGAAAACGTAATTCTGACTTAAACTGAACCTATTTATGTGCCTTGAAGAGTAGAGCAGAGTAATTATTAATATGGAATGAATCCCACCATATTTATTTTTTGATACCTTTAAACTGATTGGAATTTGAGAGATTTATCATTTGACACTACTAATGAAATTTCCAAATCAAATATGGTAATATCATGATGGAAGGATACTTATAATGTTGGGCATGAATTGTCACACACCTGTTTTTTGCTAATTGTGATGTATAATTCACAGTGAGTCTTTATGTACAAGCTTACCCAGGACCGCTAACAAGTGGAGTAGAAGCTGATGTGATGGCTGCAAATGAGCTGGCAACCCTTGCATTCCTCCAGGAAAGCCATTATATTTCTTTTTATTTCTGAATTGATCTCAACCTATAGCAAAATATCTATGTTCCCTTAATTTTATTTAGCAGGAAAAATTAAGATTAAGGGCTGTTATGCACAGTTTTTCCTTTAATTGGGTAAATCTGGAACTCTTATGTATGGATGTAAAATCTTTTCTGTTTTGATTTAGCAACTATAAAAGTGCTTTCCTGCTCCTATAGTGACCTCTTATTTTGGTTCAATTGTTTTTCTAGTTGGATTTTCAGAGGGAAGCATTCTTCAAAGCTAGAAATCATCTCTGGCTCTATAAACAGTGGGTTCGGTTTAATTAGTTATCATATATGTTTTCTAAGATTAGATATTTGTGGGCTTTAAAGTGAATCTAAATATAATATTTTTCATGGTGATGAGACTTCTTGTTATAACTTATAATTTAAATTTTCAACAAAGAGATAACAGTTACAGTTTGAAATGTTTCAAAATTTTCAATGGAGAGATATCCTTGCCAATGATAAATTTATGCACAAAAGGTGTCATATTAAGATTTATGCGAGGGTTCATCTTACAAGGAAACAATTAGTGGGTTTTTCAAATATTTTTAAACCCGGTTTTGAGTCAATATCATAGAGATGATGAATAATTGTTACTACCACCATAAGGGGATGCTGCAAAATACATTTCAAAAAGTGCATCCTGATTTGATGTAGCTACTAGCCATATACTTGGCTTCTCTTTCTCTTCACTTTTTTTCTTTTCTTTTCTATTTCTTTACAATTATAATATATTAGATATATTTTTATCTAGGACATGCAACTAATTTCCTAATTTTCACGTAGCTTACAAGCAGAGTGCTTCCCTTACAATTGTTGGGATGTGCCAAACGTTTTTTGTCATTACCTTGTGAAGTTGTTTCTTATATCTGTGATAGAGTGGTCATTCATCTCTCTGTCTCTCTCTCTCATGGAAACATACTCCAATTGTGATGGTTCTTACCCTTCATATTGGCATGAGTGATAAATTTTTATTCTCATTGCATGACAAGTTTTGCAGGGGTAATTAACAAGTATGCTAATGGCACAAACCTTGATTTTTGCTTGGATATTGTGTATGATGGTTGTGGACCCTCTTACTTCTTCTTGGTGGTGAAAGGGATGCTACATAATTGATTCAGTGGATTTCATTGTATGTATAGTTTTCACTTAATTTCTACATTCAAATCGATGCATTGTATTTTCATAATCTTTGACCCTTTGGAATTATTAACTAGTTTTTTCCAAGCATTTAATGGTCTACTAATGGTGGTTGGATGCATTAGCTGTAGCATAGTTAATTGACAGAAGACAAGCGTAAAGGTTTTTTGTGTGTCTTTCATGCAGCACAAGGTATGATGACCAATGCTCCTTTCATGGGACTGGTTGATTGGGATACTTGTGGAGCCCAGATTAAATATCCGAGCATGTTTCTTGAAATTGTTTGGTATTGGTGTGTAACTCAAATTCCAAGTCTCCTCCCTTCATCTTTAGAGTTTCTTGCTGTTGGGATTCCCTATGAAGTGGTGATTTCCTGCTTGACATGGAGGTATACTGGTCATGCGATCATTTGAATTGGGTTTTGCTCCTTGGCTCTAACTGGTACATATGATCTACCAGTCAATAAATATTTCAGCAGAGACTATAATTTATCCTATTTGAAGAAAAATATCATCAATTTGTCAAGGTTTGAATTGGGTTTTGTCTTTTCCAGTCGAGAACCCCAGCAGTCATGTTCTTGTCATTGTCCACTTGGTCACATTGGTGGTTGTTGTTACCCCTAATGTTGACATGATTGGTAAATGCATATTTCATGGGTAACTTGTAGGATGCTCAAGGGCTACAGACACACACTTATTTTTCATTGAGAGTAGTCCTTCATGTGATGATATTCCTGGATGTTCAGCATAGTGATTCTCCTTGATAATAATGTGTTTGCCTTGGTTGGAATGATGATTCTAGCCTTCACAAGGTTAGATTATCAGTGGAGGTTGCTTCAGTGGTGCATAATGCTCTTCATGAACCAACATCAAGGTGGTCAAATAATCACATCTTGGTCACTTTCACCTTGCGCTGCATGTTTAGATCATAAGTATCCTCTGATGTGGTAATACACTTACCTAGTTTCATTCATGTTCATGCCATTTTTCCATAGTTTTACCTAGGCAGGGAAGTCTTGGAAAAAATTGAAAGAAATTTTGAAGGGCCTATCTCTGTGATAGCATTTTCTTCTCTTTATATATACTCAATTCCAATTTTAGAAAATTTGTGGGCCAACTTGATACCTGCAAGCTGTCGAAATACATATCATTCTGGAATAAATTCACCATAATTCTTTCTGCAACAATTAGACAAATCATTAAGACGAATGGGGAATTACTTTTTGGGTCTAGGTGAAGAACAAGAGTTGCACATACTTGAGTTGAATTCCGTCAGTTATATGTTGAGGTTGTATGTGTAAGGACTAAATTTACATTCACATATATTTACCAGATTGAAGACTAAAAATTGATGCTTTTGTTTTCACTGGTATATTGTTTCCTTGGTGGGTAAGATTAGGTCGTTTCTTGGTACTCATTGACAATCTCCTTGGCATTTAGATGTTTTCTTGGCACTTGTATAAACGTAGAAAAAAAGACGATGTTTTTGTTTGCACTGTATATTGTTTCCTTGGCACATGTATAAACCTTGAAAATTTTTCTTGCTTCTGTTTGCACTGGCATATTGTTTGTATTTCTAATTTGTGAAATCTATTGTGTGATAGATTCGAGAAGTCAGACCAAAGGTTACCTTAGCAGCTCGCATGGTAGCATCTGTTGCAAACTATGATTATATTGTGGATTGGGAATTTCAAACTGATGGCTTTATCTGAATTAAGGTAGGAAACTTTGAAATCTTTCCTTGAGAAAGCAACTTGTCAAGTTATTTTTACTGAAGCGCATATTATAAGGGCTAAGATTTTGACCATTTTATTTGGCACACAGGTTGGACTAAGTGGGATCTTGATGATCAAAGGTACAAAATATGAGAATGTCAACCAAATCAAATCCGAGGATGAGATTCATGGGACTTTTCTTGCTCAGAATACAATTGGTGTCATCCATGACCATTATGTTACTTTCTACCTGGACATGGATGTTGATGGTACAGATAATTCCTGTGTTTAGGTCAAGATGGCCAAGCAAACGGTGAAGAATGGACAAACTCCAAGAATTTTTTTTTGGAAAGTAGAGAGACACATAGCAAAAACAGAGAAGGATGCCCAAATTAAGCTGAGCATCAAGGGTTTAAGTATCTACTAAGCATTACCAATAAAATGAAGTGAAGGGAATGATCTCTAATGTTGCAGTTTCAGGATTAGAGACATTTTAGTTGGGATTATATATGGTAGGAGCAGCAAATTCCTAGCTCTCAAAATTTGCACATGTTTCAATCCTGTCTATCTGAAAAACCTAACAATGTTGTTGTGACATTTGCTTGCAATCTTAGTGCACTTGTTGACATTCTCAGACAGATTGTTACACTATTCTATAAAGCAATCAACACATGAAGGTACGAAACTAGGGCTGCGAGTTGACACTGCTGTCTATTGTCATTCTCAAGACAGTTTAGTGCTAACTGCATTTGGGCTAAGATTATCCCTGTAGCAGTGCTTGAGCCTTGAACTTATATAACATTAATACCAGTTAACTAGTGCAGGGTACGAAACTAGGGCTGCGAGTTGACACTACTGTCTATTGTCGTTCTCAGGACGGTTTAGTGCTAACTGCATTTGGGCTAAGATTATCCCTGTAGCAGTGCTTGAGCCTTGAACGTATATAACATTAATACCAGTTATAGCTGAATATGGGTTGGGACTGTACTTATCTATGGATATTTCTTTGAAATTTGATTTCAGATGTTTAATACTATGCTTTTTTCAATCTCTTTATTTTTGGATTTTGTTCCTTCATTTCATTACACTTCAGCTATACCCAAGTTAGAGATGCCTAAGGCATTCCTTTTGATGTAGGGCTATTTGTTGGTGTTTTGACTATTTCTTTGACCACTTCTCTTCTTGTACACATGTTTATACACTTTATTTCTTATTTACTTTCAATCTCTTATAACCACAGTCAAGGTCCATAAATAAATTTGCATGTTCATTAATACCTTTTGTTAAATACATCAGGCCAGAACCTGGTTTCTACAAGAAAAAATCTCCTGCTAGAACAAAAGAACTCAATAGTTTCCATGTCAAAAGTTTCAGTATGATGTGATTCTTCCTCTCAAGCAGTTGAAACTTGTTTCTACAGTTATCTCAATGGATACCTGTGGCATGCTATGATGTTTCTTTGACATGTATTGGATCTAATATGAGAGAGACCTTAACAAAATCAATATAGAGTAATGCAGTTGCAATGAATTTTCTCCATGGTTAAAAAGTCTTGTATATTTGCAGTTTCTTCTAGAAACTTGGTACTAGGCAACATATTCTTTCCCATCTTTTATTACAATAATGCTTAGTATGTGAAGTTTGCCCTCAACTACATTGTTTCATAATAAATTTCCAAGGAATACATTTTTTTATGAATTAGTTGTAAGAGTTGAACCTTGTTAGGGAATGCCCCATCCTTAACCCGATTGTAGAGATGGGTCCTCGGAGGGCCAGCCACAAAGTGACTTTGTGACTGGGCTTTGTGATGACATGAATCTACCATTGGGTTGAGGATGGCCATTGGGGAAGTAATGTGGCCATCCCAGGGTAGTTGGAGAAGACAATGAGTTTAGCTACAATCATCGCTTTTGTGAACATTATGTGGATAATAATAGGTCACGAAGGCAAACAGTCATGATATTGTTACTATACACAGATATCGATCTCTGTAACTCATCGGTTTCCTTAAAGAAGCAACAACCCCAAAAGCTTCCTCCATTTTTAACATTATTTTGTTCTGTTTTCTTCTATAGTGAACTTTCAAGGCTTCCAAGATGGGTTTTGCTGTGATTGTGGATTTATGGCTAATTTGGATATCAATAAATGCCTAACAATCAATTGATATCTTTTTATGTATGCAAGAAAGAGTTAGGTTCTTCTTTTTAATACAGGGAAAATTGTCATAGAACTGAAAATTAATAATAAGGGGTAAAGCTTTGTCTAGGGAAAATTGTCCTAGAATTGCAAAGTGATAATAAGGGGTAAAGCTTTGTCTAGTAACTACTTCCTTGCTTGTTTAACCAGTAATGTTGGCTCAACGTGGTTGTATCCCATTCATATAGATGAATGGAGGTGTGAGATAAATGGGTAAGAGGAGTAAGCAATGAGGTCCTTTAATGGGGATGATAAATGTATTTTTTTCAATTAGGTTTTGAGGTGAGCAGTCATTGTAAACATGGATCATAATCATACTAGTGTATAACAGATCATGGATAACCAAAATTCAGTTTGGATTTCTACACCCATTGTTAATTTACAGGATATCCTATATCTTTGTATTACCATATTGCCTTCCAAACTTTGCATATACCCCTCCTAGATGATAAATACGTTGACATGAAGGAATGTATGACAAATTTAGCTTTCAAGTTCAATATCCAGTGCCTTACATTAGAAGTACTCCAATGTAGCAATAGGGAAATATATCACTGTTATGCATTTGAGATTTTGGTCTTGTCGTAAAATTCATCACCTATGCTTAATATTCAACGGTTACATTTTTACCTTACAAATACAGAAAAATTCATATTAAGCCTACAATTAATACCAAGAAAGTAGAGCATTTTTAGGAGAAATTTTTCTAAATGTGGCCAATCTTGAAAAAGAAAGCCTATAATGTAGACCAATCTTGAAAAATAAAGCCATCCTTCCTTCTTGATGAGCTTTCCTTATATGGTTCTTCAAAGGAATTGTTCTTCAAAACCCTTATATGGTTCTTCAAGATGATGAAAAAATGAATAACTCTATCAGTTCAAGTCAAAACAACCCAATTTTTTATGTGAAAGAACCAATGGTGAATGTAAAGGATGCAGATTATTTGGTATTGGGATGCAATACCAATTCCAAAGGTTGTTCAGAACATCCTTTGGATGATGTTAATACTAGGTCATTTTCAGTAGAGCCTGAAGATGGTGTCACTGACCTAGAACTAGTGGATGATCATGATCTAAGAGGCTTCTCAGAAGAATCAAATCTTAATACCATAGTTTCTCCAGAAGAGCTTACTTATGGCATTAATTCAATGCATGTCTCAAAAGCACCTATTGATCATGTTGATGCAGTATTCTTGTCAGAAGAGCAGGCTAACATTGTAGGTCCATTGCAAGTTAACAATGTCCCTTCCCTTATAAAATGGAATATTTCAATATTGAATACGGAAGAGCACAAGACAATGTCAAATAGACACATAGGAAACATTGATTTCAGAGTGACTGAAAACTCTTCCAAGGACTTTCCTGTACCAATAGACAGTTGCACAGATATTGTTGTCACAAATAAAGCTGCAGCATTTCTGGAAATTGCCAGTTCCCTATCCTTGAAGTTAGTGAGGGAATGTGAAGGAGAATCACATTCTATTTCTATGATGCCCAATTAAGAAACTGTTAGTCAAGTCTCTAAATTTCATGAGAGGCGTGATAATGTAGATTTGGATACTATAAATGTCGGGTGCTTAGATCCAAATCAACAAGATGAGTATTTGTGTGTTGAGGCTAGAATTCAGCAGGATGAATCACCTGGAAATACAGAGACAGCTCTGGAAAATGCAGTTGAGTCAGTTGATTCTAAAATAGGCATACGAATTTTCAGTCCATATAATCTTCCTGGAAGTAGACATTGAGATAATCTAAGTATTTTTTTTTCCCTCTTGTTGATGCCTTTCTTGCTCATGTTATATTTCTTGCATGCATTCCTTGTATATGTGGCCAAATTATGGAAATATGTCTCTTTCATAAAGTGCTTTTCATTGTACATATCTTGTTTCCCGTTTTTTTTGCATGGTTTTGTTTGCACTGAGAAATTCAATCCACTTGCAGTATATGTTCTTTGAGGTAAGTATAATTTCTCTATTATTAAGTAACCTTTATGTAGTATCGGCAATGCTTTAGATTTAGTGATCAAGAAAACACTTGTATTAGAATTTCTAGTCGTCCTATGTTAAATAACATCATCTTCTACTAGCTGTGGTCAAGTTTCTCAACTTTAATAATGTTTCGAGTTAATACCGAAGCTAAAAGTTTAATCTCTGTAAGTATGCTTAAAACACTTTTGTATCTTCATTACCATGTTTCCTAGTATGGCCTTCTTGTAGTCACTAACCTACATTTCATTTAACCCATTTTGAGTATTCATATGAGGTTCCTTCGAAAAATGCCAGTATGATATTTTTTCTTGAAGTATTGAGAGTTTGATACCCGCTAAAATCTATAGATGGTATTTAGAATGTGATGTACAGACCATGGAACCATGAAATTCAACTATTAACGATTTTTCTTGAGCATCTGTGCTGTTGGTTATGGCTTAAAACTATTTTTTAGTTGGGGTCTGATAATTCTTTCAACATGACTAGTAAGCTATCCTCTTAATCCACAATAATTACATTCTTGTTTTCTTTGCTGTGACACACATCCGTCTATTGCTTATGTGCGCTTGCATATTGAATCTTGACACTCAAGAAATTAATTTTAGGGTGAAATTTTTTAGTTTTTTCCTGGTTATTGGTGGTTTTGAATCACCTGACAGTCAATAACATGATGAGTGAGCTTCTTCATGCATAAATTGAATAACTTCTAGATGAAGTTTATCATGCAGCAACATTAAGTCAATGACCTCATACAAGGCATTGCAATTTCACCATTTATTCATTCCACTATTGTTAGTCTAATTTTCCAAATTTTAAAGAAAATTAAGTTTATTTTTCCATGACTCCAGACATTCAGCTTTTTTATACCTTTATTCAACAATACATTCTATTTTCTAAATGATATTGTGGAAGCTAGTGGATGGAGTGGATCTGCAACTGCCTAATGTTATGAGATACTAATGTTGTTACTCAGCATCATATCGGAGTCATTTATGAAAAAGTCATTGGTTAATAAATTTGTGTTCCAATTTTTGGAAAGTTCTAGTAAGTTTACATTATCGCACATTTCCTTCTTTATTGTAATTCCTTAGTTGTTTTGAGGGAGCTTTGAATTTGTATATGTAATTTGCTGCTACCCTACTTACACTAGTGATTATCACCTTATATTTTTAATATTTTGGGATGTATTTATTCCCTAGAGCTGAGTTGGTATGTAAACTTGCATTGAACACATTTACTGCTACTTATATATGCCTTGTTATTAGTAATCATTTTTACATTTCTTGATTATATCTTGTTTTCGTAATTATTTACATTTGGAACTGTAAAATTTTGAATTTTGAACAAAAGAAAGGAATGAATGAGAAGGAAGGAAATTGGTGCCTATCAGTTATGGGCTAATGGAGCCATAAGGCATTTGGATAAATGAGAGAACTTGTATGTCACAAACAACTACTTTGAAGCAGGTCATACGATAGAATATTTTTGTTTACCATTTTCTACCAACTAGTAGATGAAGAAACAATTTGATACATTCATCTTTAAGGTGTGTACTTGAGATGAAAAGGGCCTAATGTATGCATTTGATCCTTATGTGTTCGCTGGAAATGTGTTGTAGAAAAGAAGTCTTCAAGGGCTAAATTGCTACTCATCAATCCGTTCATAAGGTGTTGTTTTATGGCTGTAGTATGCTTCAAAATCTTCAACATAGTTGATAGAAGAAAGGGAAACAAGTGCAGAAATAGATAGCCAATGTTAGGGTATCTGTGGTATTCCTGTTCTAATTATGCAATATTTCCTGTTCACAGTTATGGTACACATTAGCCAAGACATTGTCAGAGAGGTTTGCATGGGTGCTGGCCAAGGACAGAGGGTTGAATATGGTGACAATCAATGCATCTCTGATTGTGGGACCTGGTATCACATACAAAAGCTCAGGATCTACCATTGCATATCTTAAAGGTGAGGGTGAGAGATCTGCATACCAAATAGACTCTGTTATAGAACGTACAAATATGGTATAGTAATCCCTTGGAGAGGATCTTATCTATTGGTATAGTAATCCCAATACCGTATTAGGTGTGGAAAACCGAGCACGTTTGGAAACCAAAGCTTCAGGAAACCAAAATTTGGATCAATGAGTCTTCTATTAGCATATTTGGAACATGGACCTCAACTTTTCCCTTTGGCTCTGGATTTGGTTTTAGCTATCCAACTCTATTTCCTGGCTTCACTTGTTTCTATAGTGCAAAAATAGTTAAATTTACTATTGATTCCCAACTCCAAGCAATCTTTAGATTTGGAACTATTTAATCAAAATACATTCCCATTTTTCAAGTCCCTTTCAGTCTCAGAATTGGCGATAATATATCTTGGTAGCTATTGTTTCCATTATTAAACCCTCACATTTTATCAGGGAAACATTCATGGGGCAAGATCTGGATGGATAATTACCTGAGATGAACAAATACAATCTAGTGTGAAGGATCTCATTTTTCTTGAGCTAGCTAGGTGAATATGTCGTCCATAGTAGGTCAAACCATATAAGACACACAAGATTTTAGATTTAAAATGTTTCTCAAAGAGTGCACCGCCATTAAAGCTCAGTCACTCAGCCAAAAAATCAATGCGGAGGAGACTCCAGGAGGTATGCCCCACCGTTCTTTACTCGGCAATTAATTCCTCGTGATCACTAGCCAACTTAAGTTCGTCGAAGCATTCAGGTATGCATAGCCTTTCTTGCATTGAATCTTTAGTGGTCTCAAGCAGTATGCCTGTTCTGTTCATGTCAATGCATCGACTTTAAGCTCAAAGAAATCTGAAATTCAGAATAAAGTAATTCACAATGTCTTCAGGTGGAGGTGGTCATGATACACAGAAAAACTAAACATGATCTAGAATTCAAAATAATGTGGCAGTAAAGAAGATCTCAACCGATTTTTATCTAGTGATTTAAAGCAACAATCTGCACAACTTTTTTGTAAATGACAAGTCTTTACTTTCTCCCCCTTTAGCCACTATGTTCAAACCTATTATCTAAGCAGAAGCGTCGATATCAAATCAAATCAGTGTTGGCCAATGTTGGGGTTCAAGGTGTTCCTGGAAGATGGTAAAAAAATTGGTTAGTAGCAGAATATTTGAACTTACAAGGAGCTTTTTTTTTTTAATATACTCCCTGCATCTCATTACTATGTCACAATTTTATTTCTTTACAGATTTCAGGGGATGAAATAGTATGCTTTTGGAATAAGGCCACAAGTATCCTTACATAAAAGTTAGGTTATGAGGCTTTATCCTACATGGATTTGCTTCGAGAAAGACATTGATGGTAGGTAAGCATCTGGAAGATTTCTTAAATTAGAACCTTCTCCTCATTATCTCTATCAAATAGAATTCTGACCTACAACAATGGACAAAAGTGCTATTGGCAAGGACCAAATCGTTGTATTTTCTGCAAATTTTAAGGTAAATTTGCGGATCACCTCTTTATTACGTGTTCATATGTTATTTCTATATGGCAAGATGTTCTCCAATCTTTAAATTGCCAAGGACAATTTAATTCTGGGTCCCTACTTCAGGGTCTTGAGACATGGTTTGCACACACTCAATTTTGAGCTCTTCTTAGCTATATTATGTGGGGATTATGGATGGTTGGAACAAGTGGACTTTTGAGGATCTGGAAGAATAAGTGGACGGTTGGAATAAGATAGAGAATCTGGCAACGCATATAATTAGAATTTCCTATAAAGAAAGTTGCAAAGATAAAAAGCCAAAGGATTTTAAGATAAATCATAATGAAGCAAGGGTTTTTGATGGAGCAAGGTATTCCAGAAGATGCGGATGTGGTGTTGCTTTGTTTTTATCTCACTCGTTACTCTACCTTAAAGTTTGGAGTTGATCAAGGGTTCAAATAAGAGGATATAACTATTTGCCTTGTATATTTTTTTGAAGTCTTAGTTTGATTTCGAAAATGATATCAAATATTTGTAGGTACCAGGATTTTCAAAGTTGAAAATGGCATTGGTTTATTGAGAAGTGTCAAATCAGATATTTGCAACTACCAGGAGTTTCAAAGTTGAAAATTGCATTGGTTTAATTAGAAGTGACAAATCACTAATTTAGTTTTGTCTCCTTTGCTTCACATAATTAGGGAGATAGGGTTCACTCTTTGGTCCGTTGCAACATCTGTATAGAGAATTTAACAAATCAGCCAATGGACTCTCAAAAAAAGTTATGGCACAAAAAAAAGGTTTGCTCTTGTTCAAGGAGTTAAAGGGGGGAGCAAGCTTCTCAGTGAGATATAAAATTCTCTATTGACTTAGAAGAAAAATGGGAGGTTCTCTAGTTGACTTGTAACTCTTTTTGTCATGTATAGTGTATACCAATTGCAGAAGATGGATGTCGTATGTATTTGGGGTAAATCCAATGGTTAAGTTCCAATGTATTTAGACTAGTAGTTTTGTATGAAAGCGCAGACTTTCTCATGCATATTTTGCTTTCACACTTGAAATAGAAAACACAGTTTTTTCTTGGAAAAAAAATGTGTGTAAAAGACTAAAGATGTAAACAAATCAGAGATTTAGAATCCATGAAGGGGGCGTATGAAAGAAATAATTCATACTTTTGATATTTGATATTTGATAGTCAAATTATAATATGCTTTTTTTTTTCTTTTTTTTGTAAGTAAGCGAGAGTTGTATTATATTATAAAATTCTGAAGATTACATTTGACTTCAAATGTGCTCGGTTTGCCACACCTCATACTGTTCCCTAACAGGTACAGAGCAATTAATTATTTTTCAGTTATTGAAATCACTGAAGATTATGTATCTTCAAGATTTAAATTGGGTTGCTTACCTAATGATATTTTTTCTTTAGCTATTATGTCACAATGAAATTAATCATACATAGATACTCTCCAAAGATAATCATGAATTCATTATTTATTTGATTTTTTTCATAATTTGCTAACATATTTGAAAAACCAACAGTCTACCAACAACGTCTGAATAATAAGAAGCTTACTGGATTGATGGTTGGATATGGAAACTGTACAACCCTAAGCAGTGAAGTGTAAGGGAAGGGTGGGGTTTCCCATGTTACATCTTAACAACAGCCATGAATGAGGGGCACAAGAAAACTTAGGGAGTTTAAATGTTCAAACTATATCCATTTTTGTACATACTGTAATGTAATTTTCACTTCAAGGTTTGGATAGTTGGAAATAAGTCGATTTCCATAACGACCAACATTAAAATTTTAGCCGGTGACTAAGGCTCCCTACCATATGCAGTTTTTTTCATTAATTTCTGATGTAAAATAAATTTCCTGATTTCTGGCAAGGACAAGTGCAAGTAATTTGTTGATGGGTTGTTTGGTGTGTGAATAAAAAGTGGGATACCCCACACTTTGGAATTGTTTTATCATTATTAAATTTCCTCCTTTTGTTTTACCGTTATGGGAAGTTTCACTTTCTCTTATCATGAGTTGTGTTATGAATGGAATGAGAAGTTACACTTTTTCTTATCCTAAACTGCTTTATGAGTGGAGTTCATAATGTTCGTTTGATGGTATTTTTATATATTGGGATGTTGAATTATTTAATTACAATATAAAAAATTGAATACTACTTTGCCTGGTCAAACTTTTATTTTTAAAGTTTTTAGTCAAGCATCGTCACCAGTCAAACTTGTGAGATGCCACTGTTGTGAGAGGCCTAGATTGTGTAATAGTTGTGTAACTGCTGGTGCCTATTGGTGATTATATGCATGGAGGAGAGACGACCTCCATTGTTGCATTGGACTGTGGAGGGATGAGTTGAGCTTCATGAATTTATGAAACCGCCCCCTCGAATTCCCCGATCCATTCCCACGATCAAATTTTTCCCTGAGCTGAGTCGGTTTGGATGTGCGTAGCAGACAGTGAGGCACAACTGTCAGTTTGGAGGTGTGTGGGATTGTCGTATTGACTCTGTTCATTAGTTATTGGCATTTTAATTTTTGTTTGACTTGTTCTGCACATTGAAGAAATCAGCAGAGGCATGGACCTTTGTGTTGGAGGCTTTTTGAAACAAAATGATCTGAAAAGATCCCAATTTGTTGAAACTCCTCTCCAACCTCAATATCAGTGCTAGTAGTAGCATGAGCAGCAACACTATGCTTAGAAGAACTAGAAGAATGTGTTTTCCAAACTGCACAAGAACTACTTCCCTCATGAGTCACCATGTGCCATGCTTGGTCTCGGTGGTTCTCTTCCTTCTACTCCTAGTTCAACTACCATATCTTCATTGGAACCAAAAACCCAAACTCCACTAGACAATGATTCACCATTTTGTAGTAGTGATTCGCCATTTGTACTGGTGATTCGCCATGTTTTTACAAGATAATATAATCTCGTGAGAGATTCGCCAAAAAATTATATATACATATTATATTATTAATAAAATCGCCTTCCATTTTTCCTATGTATCATGGGGATTCGCCTGTTTATTATATATATATAAATTTAGGGGGTTTCTTAAAATTTTCCCTGGTAGGGAGATCCATAAATCTCTTTATGAAGAATAAAACCACTTCTCATGTGAAAGTGGATCCCCTTTTCAGCTTAATAAAGCACCCTAAGGTGTGAACATGGGTTGGAGAACTTTGACTAGGTCAACTTTGACCAAATCATCAGCGTTGTCATGGAGGAGTGGACATTAATGGATGGACAATGCAGTTTTAGATGGAGACACATTACATGGAAGTAGTGTCATTAATGGATGGGCCTTAGGGTTTTGAAGCTCATATATTATAAAAGGAAGAGGATGGCAGCCATATTCATTATGTTGATATATGTTTATGTTTGATATATGGTCTATTTATACATATAGTTTTCTTTAGTTGTTTAGCTAAGATTGAAATGATGTTTAGCATAGGGTGTTCCTTATCGGGAATCCCACCTCTTTCCTTGAGATGCCTCTTGGAAGAGTTACACTATACATCCACATTCAGGAATTTGGCCAAGCTTCAGTCTCATGTACAACACAATTATGTTTAGAGTTGGGTTGTGTTGGAGGGGTGTCGCAGTGGAGGAGAGAGATCTCCAATTTCTGAGCTAGTTTTCCATTGGAGGAATTATCCTTTCCTCCAGAAGCTTTTGAGGAAGTTCTCAGGGCTTCATTACATATTTTGGCATTATGCCAAGTAGTAGTCATCAACTACAATGCAATTTCCCTCAAGGATTGTGTTATTTTGGAGAGCAGCTGCAGCAGTGGGTTTATTGCCCTATTTGGAGTGTTTGGATTTCCTATGTGGAGATTAAACCTTCATTTAGGAGGCTGTTTTTCTACATGGATCTCTAGCCTTAGCATTTTTGGAGCATTATATCAGCAAAAATATAATTTTATATACTTCAATTGATATTCTCTCTTATACCGTGCAGTTTTCTGCATTCTTGTATTTCATGTATTAACAACATTTTAGATCTAGGTGTATGCTTTCATGGGAGACTTGTTTTCCCAACTTGAGTGATATTTTCCTCAAGATATTGTACCTATTTTTCTGTTATATTCATAATGGAATGATATACTATTGTCTCATGTTTTGATCTATTCATATTTCAGCATATTTCCAGTTTTATGTACTATATTCTTGCTTTTCCCATTTGGTAATATTACAGATGGTGTAGAAAAAAACTAAAAGGAACATTGGAAGACATGAAGAATGGTATAAAAACAAGCATGGAAAGTTTAAAGGAAGGTTTGAAAAAGCTGCTACAAGAAATGATTCCTAATGGAGAAACGGTAGTAGATGAAATTCATGATGAGAACAAAAGAAATGTTAATCATGATTTCATAGCCTCTAATGTTGGATTTAAGACCCACCATATTCCAAAGGTCA